>JAQGBY010008599.1:0-10463 GCA_034698785.1 Mycogona germanica
AATTACTCTTTTGTTTAAACATTTTAATTTAAACTTTCTTTGTATTGTTTCTTAATCGTGAAGCAAGTTAACGGAAAAAACTAAGCTAAAGCGAGTGAACTCATCGAGATATTCGTATCGGTTTACTTGACCTCGTTGACCTCGTTGATACAAATATGCAAATTTCCGAGCTACCCTAGTACATGTAGAGAGAGATACTCTTCTACAGGAAATCATGATTTGTACTTAACTTGGGATTTAAGGAGCGGATTAGCGATACAAAAAATAGACGATACAGGGTGAGACAAAGTCGTTCCGCCAATTCCACCCCAACTCTTAAGACGATACATCGATTAATCAAAAACACGAATACGATTTAATCACTCCTAAACACTACGTCTTGGCTACATGGAATAACTGATCCGTTCGATATTTACGATTAAGTTGCCTACGAATGTGAGAATATGCTGCAATGATGGGGGGGAAAATCTAGCAACTCGCTAAACAATTCGATAAATGATGTAACTACGGTCTTTCTTCAAATTCAGCATTGACCTTTTGACACATGGCAGTGTACAAGCTCGGGAATTAGTTTTAATACTTCCGCACTCAGCAGTAATACTGTTTCTTAATTATTACTTAATTGATGGTGAAAATTAAAAACAAAACTAGTAAGTTCGTATCTGGAACAGAACTAATTACTAGAGGACAAATTCGTTATTTTAACAGCATTGGAAGTTTGTTCGTTGCATTTTAAGTGCGATTTGAGCATATTTAGTTTACTTTATATTTGTTTTGACAATTGTAATTAGCTTCGGACCAAGTTACACGTTTCGCCTCACTTATTGAGATTCTTACTGCGCGATCTAAATGGAAATTTATCTTAAGATAACTTGACCAGTCTTGAATATTGTCTTGACAAACGTGCCATATTGCTGAATAAGTTTAGCTGTGAAAATCAACAATCACTGAAACAGTAACTCGATTGTTTATTAATCACTGCACTTAAACTCAAGTATTTAAGGAATATTTCCTCGCTCCCAATTCTTAAATATGCTAAGAAAATTGCACAATCGACACACGACAAACGATCGACATTTTCCCCCCCATCAAACGATAACAAAGACACAGACACTCTGCTCAACTCCACGAGATGAAGACGTTCCGAATATCTTAATCTCGACACTTACCCCTTATATATTTTTTGTTACGAAGCTCGCACCTTCGAGGGGAACGATCGAACAACATGATTGATCGACATCGATGTCTGTATCGATAAAAGCCTCCTGTGGACGACAACTCGAATCCCGGTGCCCGTGAATCAGCCGCCAACCGCGATTTTATTTCTTCCATTCCAATGTATTAAGTAAATCGTATTTGTATTAGCAAAAAAAATGTTTTTGATTCGCAGTGGTCAGCTTCCTTAAATGTTTTTGGTCGTAGAAAAAAAATAGAGGTCGCGTGAATCCTTCCTCCCAACAAAAATATGAGAGTCCTCCTGGAATTATAATTCCACGACGTCGAAAGCCTCGGATCTGGAGCCCAAAAAAAAAAACAGGCATCACGCGCACTTATTTCGATCAAAATCAGTGGCAGTAGTAATTGTTAACAAAGAGTCGAGCACCCGAATCTGTGAGGTGCGAAGTGCTGGACAAAACGAGTGTCCGATTCCGGTGGTAGGCGGAAGTCGTGGTCACCCCCGCACCTGATCCACAGGTCCACGACCCGTCGTGGTGGCTCTTAAACGGGCGGCGGTCCCCGGATGTAGCGCAGCTGTGGCGAAAACGACATGTTCAGGTTGTTGACGCTGTCGCAGCAGTGTGGCTCCAGCAGACAGGCGAAGCAGAAGAGGATGACGACGGCCAGCTGGATGGGCAGGGCGGCACGAATCACTCGCCACAGGAGGGAACGCGACGAGGCGGCGGCCGGCTTGGACGGCGACACGCTGCTGGAACCGACCACTCCACTCCCCTTATCACACACGCCGTGCTTCTCCATGCCACGTCGGTGGGCGCACTCGATCTCTGGCCTGGAAATAGAAACGCAGTCAGCATCCGCGGATGATACACCGATTTCACCGAAGTTAAGCCAGCGACTAATTGGCATTTTTCCTGACAAGTGTCTCTCACCTGAATTTGACCGAGTCCAAAGCCCCGAGCTGCTTCCGCTCCAGAAAGGTCGCCGTCCTGAGTACCAGCTCCCGGCATTCGTTCTGCTGTCGTTCGACGTCCCTGGCCATGTCTCCGGCGGCGGCCGTCAGCTCCTTGCGCGCCGGACACGACTTGCCCATGACTGCCTCGGCCCGCTCGGCCACTGCGCTCAGCGCCTTCAGAGCGCTCCGGGCGTCCTCCTCCGCTCCGGAACACGACAGGTCTCCCTTCACGTCGCCCAAAAACTTCTCACTCAGCTCAGAAATGCTGACCACATTCAGAACCTGTAACGAAAAGTAACTCATGTTTAGAAGAGAAAAAAAAAAGCAACCGTAACATATATTTGCAGACCACTCGCACACAATTTCACATTTCAAATCACCAAATAAACCCAAAATAAAACCGAAAACTGAATTTTATGATCAGATTAATATAAAATAAGGCTACAAAGTTCTACAAAAAAAAAATTATCCATGGCTTCTAGAATTTTTAGTTCATTGTCATGATTGTCGAAACGTCCAAATTTCAAATTAAAACAATTCCTGTAAGTGTCTACTGAAACTGTCAAACGTTTTTAAAAAGGATTTAAATATGTTTTTTTTTTAGCAAACTGGTTACACATCTTCAACAGAGTAGAAGGTCGTTTACACGCTTGTTTTAAATTCCAGCAATTGTTTCGCAAGATAGCGCATAAGTGCCTGGATAAATTTCCAAAATATACTTTCGGAGACGAAGCGCTTTATCAAAGTAGGCCGCACACGCAACATACACCCGTAATCAAACAATCAAATTTGATAGCAGACTGACATCAAACCACGAAATAACCCCCGATAAAGATGACGTCCCGATCGTGGCAACACCATTTTTATCCGCCAGACTCACAAAAACAACTCATCAAAAACCTTCAACGTTTCTCCGAAAGGAAATTATCTACCATTTAGGAATTTTTATAAGGACGAAGCACTCGAAAGAAGCGACGGAACCACGTCCTTACAGCAACCCTGGTTTCAATTCAACACTACTACGCCAGGTCGTGGCGAGAACACGTTCAACCCACTCTTTGACGTTTACCTCTGTCCAGGGCGACTCGGTGGGAATGAGCGAAACGGCCGGATGCTCCAGCGCTTTGGACAGTCTCGACAGAGTGCACTTGTCCTGCTGCAACACGTCCCTGAGGTGATCACTGGCCAGCTCGTACTCCTCCCATATGGCACTAATATCGGTCAGCCGGATCAGTTTCTCTTCCACGCTAGAACGCAAAAATACACACGATAGGAGGTTAGAAAACCCGAAGACGAACCGACGACTCGTCTTTTGATGTTCCAGTGATTTTAATCAACTGTCAAAATCAAAAATGTATTTGATATTCACCTTTCTCTGGCGTTATCCAGGACACAGTACAGTCCCACCACGTCGTTCTTCAAGTGCGCCACATCCAATCCCGACGAGGTCACGAAATTGTGAATCTCGAAGTTGAGCTTCACCAGCATCGGTCGCACCTTGCTCAGAAGTTGCAGCTGATCCTACACGACGAATGACACGAGGGGGATGAGAAAAATTAAGAGGCGATTCGAGTGACTCACAAAAACAAATCACACCTCCGAACTCTCGTCGGGTCTCTGCCCACCAGCAACTACAACGGGACGTCGAACGTAGATTTCGACGACAAACTACTCTTTAGTTGTTTACCGGTTTCCCCCGTCACGAGTCATTCACCGCATATCGCATCTGTCCTCGATTCTCTATTTCTCCGAGCCGACACAGAATGACGTTTCAAATACTAAATGCACACAGGTAGAAGGCGTGAAAACAGCTGTATCTAAACAAGGCAATAGCCGCAATCGGTGGATTAACAATAAACAGTCCATTCCTCGCGGTTGGTGGTTTGTCTCGCCAACTGATCAGAGCAGATTCAGTTTCACCAGTCATTCACATAATCTTGTTTCTTGCAAAGCCCCCAAACCCAAAACAAGGTTCCCCGACCCCGAAGGTTCCTCACCTGCACCATCTGCCTGAGCTGCATCAATGCCTCCCTGTCCACGATGCGCTCCTCCAGACTGTCCACCTGCTGCAACACCCCAGTCACTTTGGCCTGCAGCGCCTTGACCTCTTTCTGCAGCTGACCCAGTTGCTGCAGTTGGCGCTTGTACTCCTCGGCCTCCATCAGAAGTTTCTCCCAGTTGCGGTGCAATTTCACTACGCGCGCACAAACACAAACACACGATTAATGGAAAAGCACGAACGAGAGAGAGAGATCCAAAATTGGGCAAAGCGCGTCACCGGGCCAACGATATCGTCCGTTGTTCCTCGATCACTTGAGCCACACCCACACTGGGGATCATTCACACGCCGCCACACGCGTCTAACAGCTGTGCACGGACGGACAATCGACTGCATTGTTGTGGTGTGAAGTGGTTTACCGGAAATGGAACCATTGAACGAGGATTTCTGATTTTTGGATGGACGGATTCCTATCTTCCCACAACAACATTGCTCGTGACGTCAACCAACACCGCAACATGGCCTTACGAAATTCACTGGATAGTTGTAACCGGCGTCGGGTCAACATGACTGCGTTTCCTCCCTAAGTTGGTAATGCTCAACGATTGTAAAACAATTTTTTTTAAATCAAAGTTAGTTAGCTAAAAAAAAACCCTGCATTTCTGATTTTAAATGGCGGGATAAACTTGTGTCAATAATTATGGAACTACTGAGCTATGCTTTAATGACAGATGTTCTATGTTTATATTAATTAAACTATTTGAAGAACAGTTCAACGTAGCCTCGTCCCTAAAAATCATAGAAACCTACCGGCTGTTTTGTTCCGCCCAGTCGATGAATCCGCCGAATCAAATGGAAAGTTAAACGCGCCTCCATTTCCATACCATTCAAAGCAGATATGCTCGTGATGTCCACATCCACACTGCGCACCTTCAACTCACCTTGGCTGCTAATTTGCGCCAATTGTACGCGAACGCGGCCACGCGATTCACTAGAAACCAGCAATTTCGACGATCAATTTGTCGCGATGGCGAGGGGAGGAAGGGAGGAAGGAAGGAATCCGAGGCGAAGTTTTCCCGAAAAACGCACCGGGGGGAGGAGGAGGTGATGGTGGTGGAGAGGACAGGTGAGCCAGGTGAGGAAGGAAGGAGAGTGTTTGTAAGACACGTACCTCCGGCTTGTTGCACGTCGTCGTTGAGAGTGGAGGGCGTGAGTTGAACGGCGCCCAGCTCGTTCCACACTTTGCACAGGCACACGATGTTGGTGTGGCAAGTGGCCAACACCTCGCTCTGTGGAACAACCAACAACAACCAACGTCACAAACACATTCACAACAAAAAAGAAAAATAAATGGACGAGTCAACCGCACAATTGGAGGTGCGATGGCTGCGCTGGCAACCAAATAATAAAAGGGGGCCGCATCGTAATACGGCTAAAGCGTTGAATTGACATTGAAGCGCTTTCACACGGAGGCTGTCAAAATTCCCTCATTCTCTTTATCGATGATCTCGAAACTTGGCACAGATGTTCATCAACATCTTGTCTTTCAAATTCCCGAGTACAGGTGGCGCCGCATTACGACAACTATTAAATTCGTCCGCTCAAAAAATGGGAAGTGCGAACCGTGAAATCATTCTCATGAGAAACATTGTTTCGTTTCTCCTGACATTGAGATTTAAAAAAATAGTATCCGTTGAAAATATGATCGAGAAGTGATTTTGACAAACTGGGTAGTCATGGTCAGTTAATATCCGAGTCAAGTTTCGAAAGAATCGATCAACATTTAGCCAAGATACAATAAAACCTATATCGGTCTCCAATTTATTGGACCACGCTGTACAGGCAGATAATTCTTTTTTAAAAATCATTCGTGAAATCGAAACGTTCCATAAAATGACCAAACTAATAAGGATAATTATTTTTGATGGCATTTATCAACAGGTATCGAGCGTTTTAAACTCAGGTGCGATTATAGGTAACACACCTGTAAGAACACTTCAAAGATAGTTTCCGTTTAATGAACAAAGTTGTTGTTCTAAGAGAGGATTGATCGGAATTAAACGAATCCGTGTAATATCCGCAACCGGTATAAAAGCAGAGGACAGGTGATCGTCACCTGTGTCATCATCATCATGTTTGTCCTGACACAGGTGCTGCCAAACGCAACGGTTCCTATTCATTGGGAGACTTCGCTTATCCTAATTGTGTTAGTAACACGTCTCATCTCTGAACGCTTCGTTGGACTCAAAAATAACGTTAAAATAAACTTTAAAAGTTCCTAGGTTGGTTTTTCTTTTTAATATACAGGCGACCGTCCAAACAATCTGATCAGGTAGGTGCAAAGGAGGCGTGGGTAGCCAGGGTAGGATCGGGTGGGAGGGACACAGTCTCGTTCATCCGATAACATTTTTTGGGAACGCCATTTCTTAAACACCTACGCGTTAACGAATCAAAACCAGTCAGTCAACCACCCACGTTTACTCCAATCGACAATTTGTTCAGCCTTCATTCGATCTAATAATAGACACGATAATGGAATAGCCATGTGGGCGACCTGTACGTGGACTAGAGGAATGTCAATCGTGATTGAGTTTGAAGCGAAATGTGCTTTGGAAATCGCAGCCGCTTTCCCCAAATACAGATGACGTGACCGAATGGTATCGAAAGACCAACGCACCAAATGACGTCATCCGCGCCTGCGCACAATGCAACGCGTCGCGGGGTGGCGCTGATGGCGATTCCCACGGGTAGCCAAATGAAAAACAAAGCAACACTAGACGAGAACGAAATCTGATTCAGCAGTTGGCGAAATATGGGTTACACAAACACAACCCAAATTGCAGAAAGTCCATCCACGGTTGAACGAGTTCCGCCATTTGCAATTCCTTATTTGGTGGGTCGTTTTGTTTGTTCAATTGGTGAGTCATGAACCAGTTTACACCTTCGCCCACAATCGTTTGAAGAATGGCTTTTTATACAGTTGCCAACCAGAAATGTTATTGTGTAGGAAGACTCGAAAGATTTTCGAAATTGTAAAAAGGTAAAAGTTGCTTAAAGATCTCATCGCGTCATTAATAATTTAAATCAAAGCAGAAACATAATATACAGGGGGGTCCGATAAAATGGAGTCCCAATATATTTCATCAGATCATCGCGAAATGTCGACGGGATTCTCTTGAAACTTGGCTCAGTTGTTGATCAACAAGTTGCTGTCAAATTTCCCGAGCCCAGGGGGCGCTGCCGTACGACGTCATTTGTGAGTTCCAAAATGGAGTTCAGCGAAGAAAACCGAAGCGTAAAGTTTTTAGTAAAAGCAAAAACATCGGAATGATAGGTGATTTTAAAATAATTCTCTGGGCAAGTATGGTGGAGACTTGGTTTCAAACTGGTTTGAAATTTGGACATTCTATTACCCAAGAATGACGTCATTGTAGCAGACCCAGTGAAGGGGTTTTCTTCAATGACAAATTAAATAGACCCCGTAATGCAGCGCCCCCTGGGCGCGAAAATTTTGGTAAGTATTTGTTGATCAACCTCTGTTCCAAGTTTTGAGAGAATCAGTCACCATTTCTTGAAAATATGATAAAATATTTTCGGCTTTGCTTTTTCTGGACCACCCTGTACATTGCGATTCTTGTACTAAAGTATATTTAATCCTAAACATTTAAACATTCAACGATTGATTGCAATTTATTTTTTTATATAATTAGATACATTTTTTTTTGTTTCATTTATTTTTACAAATTTATTTGCCTCGCGAAAATGACGTCATTTTTTAAAATCAGATTAACAAAATGACAAATGAGTCTTACCTCTTTTCTAGACTTTCTTTCATCGCTAGCATTTTTTTCTCAGTTACAAATTAAAAAAGATCCCATGAAACCATACAATTTCAATCATTTGTTTACACCTGTATGTTTGTGGCATCAAAAGAATGACGAGCCTGGGTTCGATTCCCGATTAGGAGTTTCACGATACTTGGGGTGCCGTGACGTCACACTCCCAAGAGCCTAACCGATGCCTCGTGTGATTGTCTCGCCACACGGGGCAGCAGCAGCAACACGCTCGCCAGCCACCAGAGGACAGCACCTGCCACGTCCAGACGCGAACCAACGCGACCAAGAGTTTAAAAAAAAGCAGTTACTCACAATCGAATTGGTCCGGCCTGGCTCCGATGGATCCGTGGCTCGCTGCTCCTTCAGGAAGGCCTCCGTCAACTGCAACTGTTGCGTGTGCTGCTCGATCACGTCGTTCACGTCGTCGAGATCGGACTCGGAATCGAGAACGGCAGAATCTCTTTGACACCTGCTGCTCGCCTAAACAATCAAACGCACAACAAATATTTGACAGTTACTGACGATTACGTTCATTGGGATTTGCTCATTTTCCTTTCAATAAAATTATTGGAACACTGAATTCCAATTTATTGCCCAAAGACAGATACTTTGGAATTGGTGTTCTATTTTGTTTGTGTATTTCGAAAACTAAGTTTATGTCATTACGTTGCCTACGTTTTATTATTTCAGTTTTAAAACTACCGTCTTTATCGACTCAGCACCCGCGGGTAATAAGATGGAAGTTCTGCTGGTGTGTCATTTGCTTGGTTCACCAAACACGATTGCTCTAATAAAACTCAGTGACTTATTCTCGATTCTCGAAGAACGCCAAGATCAGAAATAGACAAAAGGGTAACTTGATTAAATAAGCTGTCTTGGATTGGAATCTCGGTCTACTTGGAATAAATTATTACTGGTTCGGATTCAGGTTCGAGTGTAACCTGAATTCGATTTTGATGGATCTGGACGTTTCCCAGCGCCAGATGAATCGATAAAGACGGTGGTGAAAATCTACAAGTAATTGGGAATCGGTGTCTGACAACACTTACCACTGTTCGATTGGACGTGAGGCGATGACGAATCTTGGTTAGGGCGGGAAGGCTGGGAGTAGAAGTTCCATCCGAATGGCTCTCGATGAAGGCACGATAATCGTCTCCGAATTCCATCAGCTTGCGCACAGAATCCTCGTCCATGCTGTGCTCGGAATAAGCTTCACTCAAATACGGAGATTCCTAAATTAAAATATGATAAATGGTTAGCCAATGACAGGGAACCAACTGAGCAAATTGTATTTTCATCCTCCGACCAACGAGGTCTCGTCCGGGAATTGAACCAGTGATGTGAACCCATGATTTCCCCGATGAATTTTTATTAATGATTATGAAATAATTATCCGCTTTCATACCATAATGATTCGAGTGTGCAAGGTCATTGACAATTTTATGAGTAACTTGAAGTCTTGCCGAATGACAGAATAGATTAATTGACTACCTTTGTACACCAAGTTTACCAACTGTAATATTTAAAAGTTGAGCAGACCCAATGCCTTTTTTCGTTGCTGCCAACACCAACAACAAAATGTATTTGCAGAAAATGTTTTGGCAATGCTGCCTATATAATTACGAGCCGCCAAGTCCTATATTAACATGAAATTAGCGACACGCAACGAGCCAACAACAAATGATGGCGAGACCCGAGACGAAGCCATCGTCTCCCAAACGCTGACTAATAATAGCTGGACTCGTTGGACTAAAACCTCGTGTTGGCAAACGTTCAAGAACACTCTTGACCGTTGGCTATTTGGTGAAATTGGTCATCAAATTGGTTCGTTACTGGACCCGACATTCCAAAAAGTCAACGAATAACGGCGACTCGTACTGATTCATAAAGTCTGCTTCACACACGATCGATCGTTCCCAGTTTTGGCTTACACTTTACCTTTTTCAAAATCACCAACGTGTTGCAGGGCCAGTCCCCAAACAAAATGACAGTTCCGTGGAGCCAAAGGTGAAAAACGATCGATCGTGTATTAAATGCAGGTAAACCGGAGGATCCCCTCTCACCTGATAACTGTCCCAAGCCTGCTCGGACATGGAGCTGAACTCCTCCAGCACGGGCGGCGAGCAGACGGGCGAGCAACGGGATCGGTCGCTGTCGTGGCACACGTTCGCCACGCCGTCGTCCGTATCGGTGGCTCCGGCTCCGGCCACCGTCTCCTGCTGTTGCAGCTGCTGGCCAAGCAGCTCGGCCCGATCGGACAGCGACCGCGACAGCTGCGGCCCGGACGAGTGCGACTTCCAGCGCCCGTTCTCCGAGCTGCTGGAGTGGCGCAGGCTGCACAGCGAGCGGCACTTGTCGTCCGACCCAGAGTCTGTGCGTTTAGTGGCGGAGCCACGGCGGACCGTGTGACGTCGAGGTCGCCGCACCGGGGACGAAGTGGATCTGGCGGGATTGAACAACAAGTGCATCACAAACAGGAATTCGTAGAACTAATTAA
>JAQGBY010008600.1:0-10458 GCA_034698785.1 Mycogona germanica
GAAATCGGTCCAGTAGTTTTCGAGTCTATAAAGACACACACCCATACATACATACATTCATTTTTATATATATAGATAATTGACATACCGTCGTGACAGGAACTATCAAATCCCAATCCGGATCCGATACCGGTTGAATAGGGAGACGGTGGAAGGTCGTTGGACATGGGCAACTGGGAGAGACCAACGTATTGACCTGGACGTAAACAAAAAGGAAATTATAGAATGCAATGCTAAAAACAAATTAGTCTATTAACTAATGGTCAGTCCGAAAAGGTACACCGCCTTCTGTAGTGCTATTCATTACAGTCGAATTAAAAATTAATTTAGCTCACTTTCGTCGCTGGAATCTTTTCTCTTCTTCTGCCTGGTGGGCGCGTCGCCGTCTTTGCCTTCCTTGGAACTTCCGTCTTGACTTGAATCCTGCCGCTGTCGTCTTTGTAATTTTTTCATCTAGACAGAATCATTAATTGTTCATTTAGGAGACGAGTTTTGCTAAAAATATTGCAACGGAAAAATTGCTGATTTAGCAGCAATAGCTTTAATTACTAGCTATAATATGTAGCTGTAATATAGCTAATATGTAGCTGTAATATAATAGCGCACCCAAGTTGGTTAAAAAAGTTCATCAAATATTTTCGTTCCCCATTTTCGGAAAAGTTTTTATTTTTAAATTGTGCACCACACTTTTTGCACAAATTGGTTTTGGAAAAATATGTTTGCTGAAAATAAAAAACATGAAGCAATATGTATGCCAGATCCCAGAATAACTATGAAGACTAGATCAAAGAAAATTGACTTTTCTGCCAAATTAAATCGCAAATACATTAAGAGTGTTCAAATTTGTTGAAAACAAACTTTCATACTTTAACATAGGAAATTTAAATATATGAAAGTTTATTTGCTATCGAATACTGTATGATTCACTTAAATTAGATTCTTAGTTCCAATCGTTAACCCGGATTATAATTTCCGAAAAATTCGCGTGTTTGACAAAGCATAAAATTACAATGTAATACATTATTATTTTGTTGTTTTATTTAATATGATTTTCAATGAAAAGTCGAATTTCGTTGGCTGTTAAAGCCAATATACGAACGCAATTTTCAAATAAGCCAATATACGAACGCAATTCATGATGGTTGAATGACATTTTGGAAAATGATAATACTTTCAATGTCAATTTAGTTTTCATGAAAAAATTTGTTGCTAAACAGTCTAGGCTTTTCTTTCCTTTTCTTATAATTCGTTGGCTGTTAAAGCCAATATACGAACGCAATTTTCAAATAAGCCAATATACGAACGCAATTCATGATGGTTGAATGACATTTTGGAAAATGATAATACTTTCAATGTCAATTTAGTTTTCATGAAAAAATTTGTTGCTAAACAGTCTAGGCTTTTCTTTCCTTTTCTGATAATTTAGAATACAAACGAACTTACACAAACAAAATCTTATTATGCCACCCGAATATGTATGTCAAAATAGTGAATCGACACTAAAAGTGTCATCAAAATCAAAATGCAACTTACACAACACATACAAACGGCACGTACAAAGAGAATTGGTGAGACCAGAATTAAAATGTATATAGAGAGAGTAAACTCACATTTGTCATACTCACTTTTGCTCGTTGATTTTGGAACCAGACTTGCACCACTCGCACACTCAGCCCTGTTTCTTTAGCCAGCGACTCGCGGACCTACTGTAAAACAGAAACCCTCACTCACCTATTTCTAAAATGGGGGACGCGTAATGCGAGCCAAACGATAACGCAAATATAACTCCGAAGAAGAATATGTTTTTTCAATAGATGTCACGAAGACACCACAACTCGAACGGTCGATACGTGCAGTTTGATTTCTGGTGCTACATCTTATTGGATGTCAGCATACAGTTAAAAAAAATGGAAAGACGCACCCCATATCAATGATCATGATGACAATGGCAACCTCCATAGGGTTGACCGATAAATTTAAACACAAGTTACAGGTCATCGTGCGCAATTTTTAATTTTGCTATCCCGTTTCACCATTTAATTTTTGCGTACATCGACCGTTCAAAAGATGCTAGTTGTGTCTAGGTGAATATATTAAATATTCCGAAATGATCTTTGATTAATAAATTGATATCCAATTTCTTTCAAAAGAATCTGGGTTAGATGCGATTTCTTTTAATTTAGGAGATTTTTTTTAAAATCCACACACAGGTAAAGACATCGAAAATGCAATATTGAGCTCAAATTGAGATTGTGGTAAATGGATTGATGCGTAGAAAAGTATATAATGCGCGCAAGAAAGGACGTTCCGGAGGTCCGATATAAGCATACCTTCCTACAGGGCTTCGGACTGACTTCGAAGGATGCTTTGAACGCTCTTCTCTGCTGGGAGGTTAGTATCGTTCTGGGCCGCTTGGGGCCGCGTCGGCCATCGCGCGGTTTGTTTTCATCGCCCACCAAATCACCTACAGAAATAAACGCAACCCGAATGCTATTAAAACTGTTTTACACCGACGCTAAGATTTTGTTTAGGACGAGCATTTTTGACTGGGACACGTCACAAACATGTTCTTGTGTATCAACCCTTGCACACAATGAGGGCGCGACTGATTTATGTTATAGTGAAACTAATCCACTAGCAATTATTTGGTTGAGGGATTTAATTAGGACGTCTGGATGATATGTATCTTATATGATTCGCTTTTATAATAATATTTTACTATTATTTTAATTAGAACTGGTAATTAATTGGACTAATTAATTAAAATAATAGTAAAATATTATTATAAAAGCGAGTTCGCCACTCGGTTCGTCTTCTTCATTGGGCCTGTCCCGAATTCACCATTTCAGACATTATTTGGTTGATCAACTAGCTTTTTACAAACCCGGTCCCACACGAGTGAAAAAATTTAAGAAAAAGAAAATTCGCAAGAATAATCTGCCCAGCACCATAATGAAGTGTTGGAATTGGAATTTGTTATAGGAAAGCGCCCTGGGGCTACATTTTCGTGATTCAATTCCGATTCCCGATTACGCCATTTGATGATGATGATGATGAATTCACTGAAGTGACGGATTGCGCATTGCGCATGCGCACAATCCCCGCTTCCGCTCATTCGATGGTTTTGAGGGAAAAGTGAATCTTCGACGCGTTTTTTTTTCTGAGGAATCTTTCTGATGAATCTTTCCGATTAATGGCCGCCTGTTAACTGTTTCTGAGAATCAGAGTGGTGAGTATTGCAGTGCGCGTCGCAACTTTTTTTAAACCAACGTTTTAGACCTTATGATTGTTGTGTAAAATTGATGCACCAAAATTGTTTCACATTCAAAATTGTTCATAAATATTGACAATAAATAAAAATTGCGAGCAGCGCACATATGTTAATACTCCGATCACTTCTAAACTAAGCAATATTTGTGTAAAATAAAGTGTGATTTGTAATTGTAGGCGGCAGAAGTTTCATTAATTATTGAGCCATGTTAAGAAGTGCAATTTTTTTAAAACTGTGTTTCAAATCTATGCTGTAGTAATTTAAAAATTAAAAAAGATATATAAACTACTACTATTCTGTGGGTAACGAAATTAAGCAGGGGTCGGCCGAACGCGCTAAAGGTGAGTTGGGGGAGTTAAAAAAAGAACCGGTTGTCGTCCAACCCTCCGGCAAATTCATCTCTGATGTAGGGCTCCTAGGATGACGTGTTGTCCTCGATCCCGAGAACGCGACGAGAAATGCCTACCATGCGCCGGCCGCCACCCACACACTAAAAGCGAATATAGAATCTAGGTACTCACTGCGCGGACTGGCCTGCTGCAGCAAGTAGAGCTCCTTCTCGTAGTCGATCCGACAGAACAGCTGTCCACCGCGAAAGACGAACTGGTCGCCCTTCTGCAGCCGGTTGCCGCAGACCACGCACACGAAACACTGGACGTGGTAGACACGCTCGAGCGCTCGCATCACCAGTTCGTGCGGTGAGACGCGCTCGCCGCACCCGCCACACTTGATGCCGTAGATCCTGAAACAATCAGATCGAAAATCAGATCAAAATCGAGGATCAGTTATCCACTAGACATTTTTTCCCTTCGGGATAAATTTTTAATGTCAGTTTAAAAATTCGATAGAGGTGTGGTCGAGTGGTCGAGAGGATAACGTGTTTTCCTCGTGGCCCGTGATCCCTGTTTCGATTCCAACCGACACATTCGGAATTTTTCGGGCGAGAGAAATTCCTTCACATGCCTTCTTTCGGAATAGAAGTGAAATCATGGCCCGTACCTGTACAGTATCGGGGCGTTAAAGATCCCTTTCCTAAGCATTTTGGTCTTTCAAATCTGATTGACATTCCCCGATTACGTCATTTGCGCATGCGCACAAGCCCCAATTCCACTCATTCTGTTTTGTGCGCGTGCGCAAATGACGTAATCGGAGATGGAGAATCAGTTTTGAAAGACCAAAATGTGGACCCAGGGGTCTCGATCTTCCTAAGTGGAGTTTGTCTTCCCCCAATCTGTGATGGGCTCCGATTTGGGTCAAGTGGCGGTAACGTTTCCCAAATTAGCCAATCACAGCTGGAGGAAGATAAACTCCACTGAAGAAGATCGAGTCCAAAATGGGCCCCAGGTCATCTATCGGGAGGGGGGGGGGGGGGGTTAAGATGTTCAATCAACGGTGAACCTGCTTAACAAACATTTTTATAGGCTCTCTCCAGTCCCGTCAAATCCATCCCAATTTTTTATTAATAGTTTCATATTATGTCATAGCTTTAGTGCTATTTTTATTTTCAAGAGCGCCAGCCATCTGCCATAACCAGACCGGAAGTGTTGCCACTTTTAATCATTGAAATTAGTTAATTTTTTTATAACCAGCCTCTACTGTACAGACAACAGATACAGTTAAAATAGGCTGACCGAATTTCAATTAGAGTACTCTGAAGCCATCAGTGCACCACGCCTGAATAACTCATGAAAGGGCACAAAGATAAAGAACGATCATCTTTAACGGTCTGAAGCAGGACCTATGTATACACGTTTGAGCGCATCCTTTTATGAAGAGACGAACGATGTATCGAACGATGTTACTATGGTTGGTCCTTTACCGCTGTCAGACTTTCTATTATGGAAGTTATCACTAATTTGTTAATCAATTTAACATTGAAAAGTTATTTTATTTTTATTAAACTGATTTAAATATAATTTCTAAGACTCTAATAGGGAATCGTTTCAATACTTCTTCCATGGAATAAAAATGTTAATTGGAATTATTACATGGAAGGAGCCATAATAGTGACGCCATGATTTACAGTGTACCCGTTTACATATCCAATAGCGACGGCGTACCATTGCGGGCTTGAACCCACGACCCCTAAAATCGATAGGCAGGTGCTCTCTAACCCCATCATCAACAAAGACCAATCCGCTTTCTGGATCACTGTTCACACATGTGGTATCATAAGACGTCGCGATTTGTTAGAATGACTAGCGGATTGTCGGCTGTTACCTTTCGTAGTCCAGTTTACAGAAGAGCTTGTGATCGCGGGCGTAGCAGGAGTGCGTGAGCGGCACGTGACACACGCTGCACGTGAGACACGTCTCGTGCCAGGAGGTGTCCATCACGCGGAACAGGTAGCGGTCGTGGATGGCGCGACCGCAGCCCTCGCAGTTCTCCTGCAACTTCTCCTGTTTCACGGCATCTGCAAAGGCGGATGAGAAATGTACATGGAATTAATTAATAGCGATGACGTATGACTTTCCAAGTTGTGCAAGTGTCTTTTAGATGTTTAAGTATTGCGAAAATTGCAAACCAATTGAAACAACCACCCCAATTGATTCGATTATTATGGCAACAGAATCCGAAAAAACAGTCTATGCTCCCACAACAATTTATTGCAAATTATATGTACTCTGTACATGTCGATGAAAATGATTACTTGAAAATGTGTTTCCAAAAATCATTGTTCGAATACCCAAAATTACGTTCAAACGATTATTCTTTCTTAATCATCATATGTGCAGATCTACGCATACCTTAATTATATGCAATACTACACAGTTATATCAAATGTGATCAAATTGAGGGCGTTTAGGGCAGCCGGGGTTTTTGATACATTTTAGAGATGCAGGTGTAAAACTGGCTGACCTTCAACTTGATTAGACCCCACAATTTTTAAATCAAATTTTGCAGCAAAGATGAGCAATTGCGCTACAAAGTGACGACATGCAGAGATAATCGACAATCGATAAGCGCCGCCGTCAATGTACAACTTTAATAGTGAGAAATTTCAAAATTGAAATTTGAGTTTCGAAATTCGAAAGGGGATACAGTTGTCTTAATTATGCTCAAGTTTCATAATAATCGGACTATTTTTGGTCGACTTATTAAAAATAATAATTTTTTACGTAAAAAGACGTCACTGAACGCCATTTTACGAATCGCAAAACAAAACAATGACGTCACATACACGCACGTGCACCATGACAATTGAAAAAGGAATGTATTGGCAATAGGTGTGCAAAATTTCATTCGATTCGATTAGAGTTTTCCAATTTTAATTATAAATTTAAGAAAAAGACTCATTTATTTTAGCCCACCGTTTTATACCATTACACCAATTATACCATTTTATTCTCGTGACAACTATTTTATTTTTTGGGCTGTTGCAAGAAAACGCATGAAATTGCGCACGCAACCGTTTGGGCGTTGGGACCTTTGTGGCGTGCAGACGCGAGGCTGCGTCACGATACCAAAGGGCACAATGTGCGCACCGTGCACCACTGGATGCTAAAAAAAATCAATAAATTGATTTCAGCAGTTCGGTTTCACTGCAGTCCTATGTGAATTCACAGACAAGACGCGTGAGGGAGGGGTTGTCCGATATAAAGAACGAGATTGTCAACCTTTCCCCCAACAAATTAATTTAGTATTTATGTTCATAAATTAATAATAATACCGACATTGTGCTGGGAATAACGATGTAATTTTTAAATTTATTTGTCTCTTATTTTGGTTATTGGTTATGTATTATTCGTCAAATAAATACGAATCAGATTGCAATGCGCACGTTCCGACGTTCGAATCTGCAAAACATGATATTTAAGATAATCAGTGTTGCTTATATAACGCAAAACTGATGTCGACTTGAAAGAAGAAAGAATAAAAAAACATTTTCATAATTCGAAACCGCCATTTATAGTTGGTGACTTTCGTGCCATTCACACTTACACGAATCACGTCGGGCCGCCTAAATTAAAAATAATATCGCAAAAGACGCTTACAAGTATGTACTACGTATCATACAATGATACAAGGGTCCAGCGGTACATGGAGAGAAGAAAAAAATCGTGCCTATGTGGGCGTTGGCCAAGACAAATTCGACAACCCGCATGCGAATATCAAAACGCGCAGTCGCTCGCCATAACATAACAATTAGATAATAACAGTCGTAAAAAAGTAAGACATTTTTTTACGCGCAAGTAAGTCGAGCAAGTTCAGCTCTACCAGGACCCATAATTCTACCATGTTGATATCAACATGAACGCACCACTCATTTATCATATAGAACGGACGGTTCAATTCCCGGCCGAGACCTCCAGAATTTTTCTGGGAAGAGAAACTCCTATACGGGCGCCTTCCTACCGGATGGAAGTAAAGCAGTGGGACCCGTGCATGTACGACAAAGATTCGTAATTCGGTAGCACGCCTAGGCTAGGCAAACGTTATCAGATCGTCCTCCTGGCACAAAAACTGGCGAACCTCATTACGAAAGTGCCAGTATGGTTATAACCGTGAAGTGTCATCTTGTGACAAAGCAAATATCTAAAATGGACGACAACGGGTCCCAGGAGGATATAAATATATAAGAGCATTGTCAACGCAACTAAATACGATGTACTGTGTATGAAGGTGAATTTCGTCACATTATTTAAAGGTATGAAACGCCCAGAAAGTCTTGCCTTATCACGTTAATTTTGTTAGTCGCGACCTGTCTGCATTCCTCCATGATGAATAAGTGCAAGCGTTCGAGCGGCCACGTACCTTGCACCTTGAGTCCGTGACACTAGTACGCATTTACGAGACTGGTGGCGAACTGAATATGACGATTTCGTGTAATTCTAATCAAGATTCGACACATAAATTGCCTATAATTGTTTATGGTACAGAGTATTATCTGATTGTACCATCCATATACCTATACATGTTCATGTAAATACGAAACATTTGGGGTCCAATTGCACGCAACTGGCAAATGCTTTTCTTTTCTTGGCAATGCAATCCTAAGATCTCACGGAAGACGTTACCGGAACGTTTGTTATCGGAAATGGTGTGATCCAATTGGATGAATCTCGAGAAATCCTATATTACAAAACTAAGAATCTGATTTTCCTGTTCGGAGACTAACTCGCGAACGGCTCAATGAAATTGCATAAAATTTTACAGTTAGTACATCACCATAATTAGCTAGCGACGGAATTTAAGATCTCGATTTTCAATATTTCATAATAAAATAACCGTTACCAGATTCTGGATAATCTCCCTTTTGCTTCAAACTTAAAAAATGGCGTCTCCACATCAAAAGCATGACGTCGTCGATTTCACGAGACAACCAAGCAAACCAGATAACAGTTCCAACCAAGCAAACCAGATAACAGTAGTAAAATAGCCGGTACATTTTTTATTTCGTTGGTGGTTACTGTAAACCCAGGCAAAGCCAGGTAACCTTCTTGTTAAATATAAACCAACTGTTGCTACAAAATTAAATTGGAATGAGAGTAAGAATTTAAATCCCATACAAAGGTGAAAGACCACAACGACATCTTGCATCATCAATACATTCTCGAAACCATAAAAGGTTGAGAACCACTGTACACAGTCTGCAAAAATGTCTCCCCCCCAGAAGTGTTGACGCGACAGATGGACAAATTATAGACAGGCATAATAATAACCATACACTCGTAGGTTTACTCAGCCCCATTATCTAACAATGGATATGCCGACATTTCGCGCTTCGAGACCATGCCCTTTTCCGTCAGCTTTAAAAAAGCAAAGCAGTTTTCTAAAAACTAGAATACTCAGTTAACCTCAGTATTCGCGCTTCATCGATAGGATTCAATCGATAGGATAATTTTTTTTATTATTGACGAGAAACTATATTTGAGAGCAAATAAGCAAACCATTGTCACCATGAATTCCACTTTCAAACACTGTTTTATAAAACCTCTACGCGCATGATACAGCTCTAGGGCACAAGGGCCTTTAGTTTGGGCACAGCGCGTTCTGTGCATTGAGTGAAGGGCTGCAAAGTGAGTCGTGCGCATTTCGAAATGAACTCTGTCATACAATGGATGCGGAAATGGATCAAATTAACAGATAAAGCACACGATAATAGGGATTCTCTCTAATCCATGGTGAAAACCTGGCGAATAGGCTCCCGAGAAATGTCCTGATATAGTCCTTGATTGAATTCAGCCATATCTCACGTAAACAAGTGCCGTAACTGAAATGGAGACAGAGTCCGGAGAAACATTTGTTTCAGCCAGAGCAATACAAATTTCTTAAGAGAAGAGCTCTAAGGCCGGAAAATCCTTGATCACTCATGCCGTAAAATCTGCACTGATTTGCCGATGAATTAATCAATCTCTTTGGTGACTTTTGGTGCGCATCAATTCGGGTTTTGTGTCATGTCTGGGTTAAATTTTTTAAAAAAATAGACAGCAAAATATATGCAGTAGCCTATTTATATTAGTACAGGAGTGGGCGTGTGCAGGGTTTCGAACGAAGTCGGCTGCGGGTTCAGTCGGTTGCGGCGCGTTTTCACATTCCCCTCCAAACGCGGCACGACAATTTGGGAGATTTTTCTTTTTTTTTCAGACGGTGGACGGCGAGACTTAATGACACGGGGTGGAGGCACACGAGGTCGTGCATTACGATACCCCGACCCCGGTCATCGTCGGTACGTCGCGTCACTTCGACACCTCCCCTCCAAAAATACCTGCGGTATATGTCAGAGATGATTCAGTGCAGAGAGTATCTACAGGTAATCTAATGTAAAACAAAAATCTACCTGGATTCGAATGAAACTTGGTGCAGATACATGCGCAGTACATGCGAATCGATTGTCAATCGAATATTATGAAAACACCAAGTTTAGACTGCCCGAAACCAAGCTAAATCAATATAATTTGTTCCTTGTATTTTGAGCAACTCTGAGCCAACTTAATCGAAGAAATGTTAAACACATTTGATTATCAATAAATATATAATAATGTTTGTTAAGGTAATAATTTGTACCTTGTATTTTGAGCAACTCTGAGCCAACTTAATCGAAGAAATGTTAAACACATTTGATTATCAATAAATATATAATAATGTTTGTTAAGGTAATAATTTGTACCTTGTATTTTGAGCAACTCTGAGCCAACTTAATCGAAGAAATGTTAAACACATTTGATTATCAATAAATATATAAT
>JAQGBY010008601.1:0-10457 GCA_034698785.1 Mycogona germanica
CGAGCCAAAGCCCGCGCCGGGAATCGAACCCGGGACCGCCGAACCGCAGTCCGTCATAAACCAACTGCGCCACGACCGGTCGACACAATTTCTAACAATAAGGTGCTGAATTCCCATTGAGCCACTTTCAACTGATTATTGAAAACTTAAAACAAACAATTTGTCGATGACAACCAATATCCTAATTAATCGATACAGTCAATATTTAATTTCAAACGCAAATTTTACCTTCAAGTTGATCAGAAACCCCATTGTGACTTCAATCACAAGTGCATAAGTTTCAATTATAAATATCGTGACACGAGTACATATTACAAGTTGTTCCAAATGCCATTAAAATATAATAGTTATCAAAATAAATACCGTAGCCAATCGTCAAAGAAAGTAATCATGACGCCATGAAAGACTTCCGGCTATTCTGGTCGTGTGACCCTCATTTAGCGGGTTCCAAAAGTCGTCAGTATACCGGGACTATAAAACTGCAACTTCCTCGTTACTAGCAGAACATGTAAATTGTTTGTAATTGGTTGTTTACGGTTTGAGTCGCATTCAATGTCGTCTTTCAAAAGATGTGGCGCACTTCTCTAAATGCAGATTATAATTTTGCACGCTCCAAAAAACCTCGGCATAATGAATTGCGTGAGGAAGACAGCTAGTGATTTTATGATTTCATCTATTGTTGTGTTGTTTGTCAGTTGAAGGTATCAATTTTAGTCCGCATCTTTCGAAAGTAAGTGTTGTTTGCTAGGTACCAATTTGGATGGAAATTAAGTGTTATCTGAAAGAATTAAACGCTAGTAAACGGTAAATGTACTTGTATCTTCAGTTAAAACATACGCACAGTATATTCATTATTTGTGGATGGTTTCTGAGACGAGCCGCCATCCGTTCCAACAGTGCTCTCAGGAAGTTGTATCTTATTGAGTTCGTTGAGAAATGGTGCCCATTTAGCACCATGGTCATATGAACAATGTTAAGAGGGCTTTACCTAGTTATATTTTCGCTTAAAGTTTTATTAAAATGACGTCGGCTGCTTACTTATTCATTATTATAATCCTAAATGTTCGTTTTTCTTGTAAATTTATTGAAACTACTAGTACAGGGTACAGTAGATTCACTCATTTCTCATTTATTTATTTATTGGTTTTATCCGTTTTTAAAATCATCACTTGGTAGTTTGATTTACGTCTGGTCGCATAAACACGACAACAATTAAGTTTAAAATAAAATAATATACCGTTAACTGTACCATAGTAGATTACAGGCAGCGCCTTAAAATCGAACTATGAATCGCAGAAAACAAATATATAAGATGGTAATTGTCGTCAGAGTGTCTTGGGCTTGTTCCTATGTTTCTTTTTTAGCAAGTAGGTTTAACGAATCAATGCAGATTTAGGTTTCGGCCTTTATCTTACTTCGGTTACATTCACCGTTCATCATATTCTCTGAACGAAAATATAGAATTGTATTTGTTGATTCACTACTGAGTGGTTGTATGTTAACTATACTGTAATGTTATCTCGTTAGCCATATACAGTATATATATTTATGTATGTTATTCAAAATATGTCAACACATGTTTAGTGTGTTGCATTTTTATTTAGGCCGCGCGTCTTATGTTCTGAAATAACATATTACAACGCTTATGGTAGCTAGAAGTCACAGTGAGCGGGATTTAGAAAAAAAGTCATAAACTTAATTGCATTGTCGCTGTCTATAAATGCTCTCATTTTGGCTGACGTGAGTATCAACTATTTTAGAAAGAGTTTAATATTTTTTTATGACAATTAATGTATCGGAAATGTGATTTGTTTTATTCTCCCACGGTACCCAGTGTTAAACAGACGCACATTTGTGGTCCAGCCAGTTTAAATATTAGCATTTGATGTATGAAGGGGGAAATTGTTGGTACAAACGTACGACTTGCTAAGACATTTCCTATTAAGTTGTCGTTATAAAACCGTTGTTTCGGCTAATGTACGAGAGCATTTCAACAGTGATTCTTCTAACTCAATAGCTCATGCATAAATGTATGTATTAGATGTACACTAAACGAAAATTTACTTTCCCTTTCCAGACAAAAAATTACTAGACGCGGTGTTACATGTACATTGACTAGGATTTGAATCCTCCAAAAAAAATTGAAATAGATTCACAGCTTTTTTAGTTATTAATATTATTTTTATTTTAAATATTTTTATTTTTATATAAAATAAAAATAAAAATATTTTAATTTTTATTATAATTATATATTAATATTAAATATTTTAAAATTAAATAATTAGAATATTACGAACAAAACGGGAAATGATTGGAAAAATAGCAAAAATAGTTTCAGTGAACTGCAACGCCAAAAATGTTAAGACATTTTGAAGTTGTTTATTTAACAAACAGGAAATATGGCATTGGTGTTTATAAAAACGATCAACTTAATTATTTTCACTTTAAATGTGTACCAAAATGAATAAGCACATTTTTCTCGCATTTCGCCTTTCAGTTTCACCGTTTTAGGTTAAGAACATGGAAATACCACCACTGGAGAACTGGTTTTTAAGACTGCTTAAAAATGCGCATCGCTTAAAGTTATATGCGGACAAATCAAGCGGTGATATTAAATTGAGGCTGTCACAGCACAAATTGCTGACTCGCCAAGCAATAAGACCAGCAGATGAGTATTGTTAGAACTTACTCAGTACATGTACTATAACAACAGCATACACGTATATACTTAGCAGTGCATTCACCGTTCGACATCCGATTATATTGCGTTCTTGCAAGTGACCGGTTCAAACCAAATAACATGACGTGTTATTTATCTAATATGACGACAACTAATTAATTGATTATTTCAAATGTAGCTATTTGAATGTACCGACTTATATATATATAGCATAGTTTAACGAAAATGTAATACACCTACAGGTTAATATGCATGTAATGTACGGTTAGGCACAAAAATGTATAATTTTTGGTTTATTCAGTGTAAATACTGTGAGAGCGATTATGAGCGATAGTTAACCTCAATAGATAATATATCTTGTTATAACAGCAACGATTTTAAAATAGCTGTTTTAAAAGAATTTCACAAAAAAAATAACAATCCCTCAAATAAATTAGAATTCAATGTTATAATATATTGAATTGATTCATATTATGTTGCTGAAAATATAACGTTTATTGAACTTTTTCAAATTCATTTTATTTCCATGTTCAGGATTTACTAATTAAATAAAGTTCTATAAAGTTTTCACGAAACAAACATATAATGTGTTTGTTGATTGGTTATCTTCGGTGTGCCTATGTTTTGGCGTGCGAGTATAAAATCGATATTTTCTAAGTGGTCATGACGCCTTCCTGGATTTCAAATGGATCAATTATGAAAATTAAGCTGAACACAAATTACGTACACCACAACCGGATCCGTGTGTCTATAGAACAGTCCGTTTCTCTCCCTCTTTCCTTCTCCATCTCCTATGTCTTCTCTGTATTGAGTTTAAACGCGCAACTCACTAGGTTAAATACGCCGTGGCGCGATGTACTACATAGTCAGTCATGTGTGACACCCCCATTCAGTTCAGGTACTTCCGCTGAGCATTCGGTGCTTGGACGAGCCGAGCCATTTGGCACAAACACTGTCGATTCCAGTTGTGATGATCAATTTGCTATCACACTGCCAAATATATTCGAGATATCTGACTGCTGTTTTAGTAAACTAGCTCTTTATGGACATTTAACATTGCGTCATGTTTGCTCAAAAGAACTAAGTACACAAAACTTGTGCAAATATTATGGCATTTTCTGTGCCTTGAAGCGCATCGAAGCTTATATCAGAATCGACATTTGGAACCCGGACGCCCTTCCTGGGCAGAATCGTTCGCAACGCCACCTAATGAATAACGGATGAAACCTACGTTTTCAAGGCAGATAACTCGCGATACGGCGCCATATTTAATTGTCGCTCACGCAACTCAACGAGTGGGAATCCTTTGCTCTCGATCCTATATGGTTTTACCATTCGGCATTTTTGAAGCATATAAATTGGGTGATCGGTTCATAATTTCTGGCTTGAGCTGGCCCAGTGAGAAAGAACCTACACCACTTTACGTCATCCTTAAAAATGTTATCATTTAATGTTGCATTAAAAAAATTAACTAATTTCGCTAAAATGGTGGTATTGAGAACGCAACAAAAGTGGCTCATGCAAATGATAAAATACAGTTGTAATGATAAAAATGATCATCTTATCATCATATTCTTGTAACAGCTAAATCTTAATTTCAAAAGTAAAAGTTAATTTGTAAAAGTAAATTCAACGTCACAGTTGTGTTTATTTTCTTTGACGTTTATTTAGCAAAAAAGTAGAGTCATGCAGGAAAATATCACACTCCACGATTCCAAAAAGTGGCGCTCATTTCACGTCTGCACGAATATAATTTCGTTTTCTGCGAGCACTTTTTTTTTTTTACCAACATATTGTTCTGATTCAGGCGCATTTTCTCTAAAGGTTGTAGCCACGTACGTAGCCTTACATTTAGACGCACACATGTCATGCAACCATTGTTCGGTTTGTTAGATTGGCACAACAAATGCCAATATATATTTATAATTGTTGGTCACGTTTTCGTTTGGCGCCACCAGATCTAAACTAGGTTACTAAAGCGCTCTCAATTCAAAACAGAAGCTCATATACCCTGAACGATAGACTATGCTTTTCGCAGTGTCCAGATAAGTTTGTCAGAAAATGTTACTTTGCATTTTTAATGATTGTATTGGGGTGAGAATAGAATTTAAAAATTGTATATTGCATGTAGCTTTTTATCATCAGTTCCCACCTTTTTCTAACTTTGTTAATTCATTTTTAAAAATAATAGATTAGTTATCGCCAAATTTTGTTCGTCTTTTCTCGTCCGGCGCTGTCCAGACCACAACTTCCATTTTGATATTATTAATTGTAAGAGAAAATTTAGGTGGCCTCCACTAGCAGTATGACGATCGACGCCATTCAGGATCCATTTTAGATTAGGAGCTGATTTTACAGGAAATTTTCGCTGCGATTTCGAAACGCGTCGTGCTCAGCGAGACAGAGAGTGGAAAAAAAATCGAGATGATCACCACTTTGTTCGGCGAGAAAATTGATTACACCGTCATTGTTTTGTCACAGGTTGAGTGACACGTAACTCGGTACCGAAACTACCCGAGTCACTGACACTTGCCCTCGAGACAAGGCGGGCGTAATTGTTCAATTGCGACGGGGGAGGGCCGGGTGGTGGTGGTGGTGGTATGTGATTTTCAGGTAGTTCTAGCAACAGAAGTCCAAGATCGTAAATTCTAAGAAAGAAAGCGCAGACTCGCCCCGCCTTAAAATTCCCTTAGACAATATCTTCGTACTATGGTCGTTTCTGCGGGAAGACAATTTTCCCATGATTACACCATCACACTTTTTCCACCTCGACGTCACGAGTGCATGAGCATGTATATTTCGGAATACAGTAACGTCAGTTAAGATTACCCTTCCCTCTCATCTACCAGCATACGATATAAAATGTTATGGTGTTCCTCCTTTTAGGAGAATTTCTTGGACCGACAAGGTGATCAATATTTTTATAAACGTTTCAGCACAAGAAAGCACACCTGCACACTTAAAAAAATGTCTCATTTTTAAGACATTTATTGGCTTTTGAGATGTGGAAAAATTATGAGAAATAAAATGTCTCAAATTAAAATTTTCTCATTTTTAAGACAATTTGTCGTATTTATATCTCGTTTCCCTATAATTTAAGACAATTTCAAGTCTCAAAATTGAAATCTCTCAAAAATGAGAGCGAAAAAAGTCTCAAAAATGAGACCTTATCTCATAAGATATATTGGATTATCTTAAAAGATATACAAATTGTCTTAAACGACATTTCATCATTCGCAACAGAATGAATGTTCTAGGTATACAATGCAACACCCAACTAGTCCAAAATTGCCACCCCTAGCAATGCAACTCGAGCAAAGAAATACTTTACTATCGTCTCCAATTTCTTATATTTAGTCCAAAATTAAAATTGTGAATATATCCGTCTTATCCGTCTTATATTTAGGGCGAACATTTTTAACTTTCAATCTTCTAACTTCATAGGTATTCAATACATATGATGTTTTATTCTATTATGCTACGGATAGTCTTACGCAAGACGAGAAATCGTATCGGACTTGTCTTAAATACATATGCAGAGTGGAGTATAACTTTTTCATACGCCTTACTCTGATTAATACTGATGCCGAACGTCTGGACACAGAGTATCGATGTTTCAATTAAGGCGCCGGTACAATGCTAATTAAGTCGATAACAACTTGTCTGTTCCAACAAGCTTATAGGAATGTGGAATTTTTTCTGCTTAATTAAAAGTGACTATTAAGGCGCCAGATGTCAAAAGCAATGACGCGTTAATGCGGAACTTAATGCTTTCACAAATGAAAAAAACAAAATGACGAACAAAAAAACAGTCAAAAATGAATAGACGTGTAAGTGTGGAGAGGTGGGTCTCTTTATCGCGCCTATTCTTTTGTCACAACACATTTTCTTTCCGCATTTGATCGCGGTGGTGGTGTCAGGTGAAACAGGTGCTAGGTTTCTCCCACGCCTTACTTGACCATTGGTGCGGGTGCGATCGGAATGATTGCAATTAAAACAGCCCCGGTACCATCACGGCCAGACGAATTAAACGCTTCCACCACTGCATTTCTTTTATCCAGCCGATTGAAACTCAACGACTCTGCCAAAATAAATCCCCCATACCCAAGTCTCGAAATCGATTCAAAATATTATCAAAAACACTTCAATAGATTACCATATTTTTAACGAAGTTGCCATTTGGAAAATGCTCCGTTTGGAAATTGAAATTTGAATTAAAATTATATTAGAAACTTTCTTATCCCGGTAACCCAGACTGGTTAAGATCAAGGCATGACGTCACTACATTGACATGTACCGACTTATGAATCTATGATTTCGGAATGAGGTTGATTCGTGTACTTGAACCTAACAGCGACCCAGCGTCTTAATAAAGGATCCGAAACTGGCGGTTCGTGTGAAAATTGCACTGCACCGTTAGAGGTCGCGCTATCGCTATTATTCAAATTCGAAAATTATCACTCATAAATGAGGCGCAGCTATCACAGGAGTGGCGTGGAGGAAGGTTTTATTTTTAAAGAGTAAAGGGTTGCTGGAAGCGAAATCTGCATTCTATCTGATCGAGGCACATCAATAGCAATTTGCAACAATGCAGTTCCCCGTGGGAGCAGCTATTGCAACTTTCTCATAACTTTTTCACCTGCTACTAGACTACATTGTGCGAATTTCGATACATCTGATGATGTAGAACACCAAGCAATAGTTTCGAGAAAAAAATATGAGAATAATTTGCACAGCAAATGGAGACGACCATGTTTTTTTAAAGTAAGAAGTTCATTTGTGACCATTCATGGTGACTTCATTTCTTGACTTGCTTTTCATTTTTCAAGAATAATTCCGTCTTTCCATTTTGAACAACCTAAGAGGTTATTTTTAAATTTTCTTCATAACCGTTTCTGGGCCCACCAGTATTTTTGCTTCAAGGATTACATGTTATGCCATCTTACTCTCGTCATCATCTCACCACTTCTTAAAACTCGAACATCAATATTTAAAATTCTAAAACGAATTTTGGTATCACCAAAATTACATGTTAAAAGGAGTCGTCCTTTTCCCTTTTTTACGACATGTGACGAAATAGGACGCAACACTGACTAAACTATATCATTGAAAAAGCGATGTCACGCATCACATCGTCTCATGCAAACTTCCTATTATCCTTCTAAAATAAAAATCACATTAACATATTGAAAATTTTACACATTGTGGTACTTCTGGCTAAGTAAGTTTCCTGTTATTTCTTGGTCGCAGACCACTTTTGCCTAATTGCCATAATAATTTATTGTATGAATACAATTTTTACAAATTAGATATGTTTTATAAAAACTCGTTGAACCAACGTTTCCGCATTTGATGAAGTTGCTTTATAGATACCGATTTATCAACGTGACCTGTCTAGCCATAATACTAGAAATATGATTTTTTACAGTGCGAATACCAAATCAGGGCGTTTTCAAATACAAAAGTTATGGAGCTGTTAACACATTTTTTTTCTAGCAAACAAAATTAAATTCAACTGTTCTGAACAACATTTAATTTTCCGTCTGCACAGGAAATCCTGAACTAACACTGAAGAACATGAAAAAAACTTATCCAGTTCATAATGCTATTTAGTTTGCGTGCGCCAATTTGAATATTATCATGCAACAACAATCTCACATTTTGATCACCCATAACGACAATACCCTTTTTCAATCAGTTTTATTTTTCTCACTATTTGTGGACGGGGAGTTCGAATATTCTTTCGTTTGGGAAACTGAAACGATTTCATAACGTCTCTGCAGGGCGTCAACGTTCAGCTTCACAATTGAACCGATTTCGATTCATGGGAAATTTATTATTTCTTATGAATCACGTATTGTTGCTTTAGTTCTTAGTGAACTCCTGGGTCACGGCAATGGATTTGGAATTATAACCTACTTAGCTACAAAAAGGTTTGCGTTTCGGGAATTGAACTTACAGTCGCGCAACCTTGAACGTGCAGGTGATACAAAAAATGTTGTGTTTCCATGCCTTTGTTGCCAATTGTTAGTCCTCATCCTATTTGCTTTGAAATGTCTTGAAGCGGTGATGCAAACTGAAATTTCCCACCGATGCCTGAATAGCGAATATTGTGTAAGGTGTTATTCTGATTTGCGTACAGAACATTATATTACGAGAACATATACAAGAGAAAAAATACTATATTTTCAAAATATAATTTAATATATTTTAAAGTCTTCTTTAAATTGATTCCCGCTTTTCTTTAAAATTCAACTAAACTCATAACTGACGAGGAGAAATGTTATTGAAGTGTGTAATTGCTCTTTTACGTTTAAATATTTCATCGTCGGCTTTTACATATTTTTGGTCTAGGTTATTTTAAAAAATAAGTTTAAAAAATGGGTTAATTTTAAATCCACTTAAAATCATGGCACCTAAATTAAATTTCCTCCATTTTAAGCATTTCCCCCCCTTATTGAATCTAGGAATATTTTCATAGTTTAACCGTTACATGTTCCATGAAGTTCTTTGATATGCAGTTTTCCAAGAAATCTGTCAAGAAAACCACAAATTTACATTATTATAAAAGCACAAAGGAACGCTGAGATAAATGTGAAAATTGAATAAAAAATAAACTTTCAATTAATGCCCAATAGTAAGGCAATTTAATTCAATAGTTACAATTAAAGATAACAATTTGGCAAACGACCATTACACAATCCGAGCTTTAGACCATCAAAAATGTATTTATTTAACGATAAATTCGGGTTTAGAATTGTCATTTATGATTCTTAAAGCGCTTTTTGGTGTTACTTTTAACAACTTATGAAATACACTGTATATATGCTAAGACATTGCAACTGTATTGAGTTAGTGAGACAGTACAGTATCTCTATTTACACCACATTTTCAGGAAAGCTAGATGTTCTTAAGCAGAGTAAGAAGCGTACGCCAGTAATGCGCATTTGTCCAAATAACCTACAGCCGTACATTTACATAGGAGAGCACATTCACGAATTGGATCCAACCCCGACAATTATAAGCCATATTTATAGCCGCTTGTTCCGTAATACAATTACGACCCGCCCTCACGGGGTGTACCAATGTCACCTCGTTTTCGAGATTGCTTCGCTCGAATGTCGTTGAGAGAGGTGACGAAAATCCATTTCATCATGACGCCAAATTACGCGCGAACGGGTCACGCCTGTTGTGGTAGACAATCTTTGTCGCTGGGTGGCGCTGGTGTCCGGTTACTCGCAGACATATGGATGAAATGCGACTATCCAAAATCAAGATGTCCAGCTTTCGGGTTTTCTTTTTGCAACGATTGCATATTAGGGCATTACAAAAATAACTTTGAATGAATTTCAACGCATTTCGCCTAACAAGAGTATCAAACACAGTACCGAAATTGATTTTTTTTGCAACACAGTGAAAATTATTCACAGAGAGCACGGTAGCATTTAGTAGTATTTAAAAATGGTTGATGTATCTCAGATTTCTACTATTTAACATTATTTAACACATATTTAAGTTTATTTTTAAAATGAAGACATCACTTCTTTTCACAATCTCGCCCGAAAAATTCCTTATCTGTCGTCGGGGATTGAACCCACGATCACGGACATCTATATTAGTCCAATTAACATGCGCTAACCACACATTTAAAAAAATGTTTCATTTTTAAGACATTTATTGTCTATTGAGATGTGGAAAAATTAAGAGAAATAAAATGTCTAAAATTAAAATTCTCTCATTTTTAAGACAATTTGTCGTATTAATATATCTCGTTTCC
>JAQGBY010008602.1:0-10457 GCA_034698785.1 Mycogona germanica
GAGCCAAAGCCCGCGCCGGGAATCGAACCCGGGACCGCCAAACCGCAGTCCGTCATAAACCAACTGCGCCACGACGGATCGTACCCGCAGTACCATTGTTAAATGTGACATAAATGTCAAAATCTAATAAAATATTCTTAATCTTGTTCCTGATGGTGGGTGTGCTTGTCATGGGTAAAGATAAAAAATGGGTTAAGGAGTTGAGATTTTCTTATCATTAATTCAAGCTGATGATTGGGGGTTGAGGTTGGGAAGGGGTGGTGTTGGGATGGCCTGTATTTTGTGTGATTGTTGGTTTCTTGTGTGTTTTAGCGTTGTTTATTGCGGCAGTCATCGTGATAAAATATTTACTCCGTTATTTGAACGGGCGTCATCCTAGAAAAACCCATTTCTGGACTGAGGAAGAGGCAGGAAATGTTTTTCAAAGAATTTTCTATTATGTTAAACTTGCAAGAAAAGATTTTTATTGCCTTGTTAAAGATTTTATTAATTGTGGATGCGGTTAGTTTAGCTTTGGTGGTGTATATCGAGAAAAGAAAATTTATTCCCATTGGGAGACCAGATGTTTGTTTGTATGTGGCACCATTGAAATAAATATATGCCCAGTTCAAAAGAAATTCGGTTATTCGGTAGATTAATGAAAGGTTGACATCCATTACTGTAAGAAAATCAGCTGGGTCAATTGCTGCGAGTGTATCAAGAGCTAATTTATGGCTGGTTGAGGAGAAAGGCTCACCATGTCAAATGAAATGATGGTTTCACCATATTGTAATGTGATGTCAGCTATAAATTTCACAAAGGAACTGGAATTTAAAAGGAACGTCATTCTAGAGTTGACAAATGTTCCAAGTGCAAATTTTACAAAATTAGTTGCTGCTGAGAAAATTGGATTTCGTAGTGAGACGCTGGGGCGAACTGGACAGTCGGGTTTGTGTATTTTAATGAGACCATATATATATGGAAGTATTTCATTTATGTGTTTGTTGAGTGTGTCAAATTGGCAACTGGATAGGGCATGATCTCTCTCAAGGTCTCTGACAAATCTGCCCTAACCCGACATACCACCATTTCCGGTCACACACAACAGTGGGAAGGCATTCCCAATTGGTCAGACCGATTGCTTATCGAAACATTCCACATCTTATCTGCAACTGACTCACTCAATGACCTTCCAAGTAATTTAAACGTTGCCCCCTATATAATGTGTAGAAATGCAGCCGAAGCGCCATTGTTGTCTCAAGCTTCCTAGATGGCAGTCGCCGTGGACTAGTCCAAAGCAATTTATCCACGGCTCAACAAACCATGTAAAAACTTATTTTAATATATTTTTACATGTTTATTAAACACGTCTCTTAACATCCAGAAATAATCGTGTTATTTATCATTTTACAGTCGCGATCTCGTTCATCTCATCTCGCTGGTCCAACGATTCTCCAAAAGATTAGTTAATAATCTTTTTATATTTTTTGCTTTGGTATTTTGCACAGGTGTCAAGAGTTGTCCGGTTGTCTTTTTCCAAATTCTTTTATGCAAATCTTGGTGGATTATGTCACTTATTGATTTCTGTCACATACCACAGAGTTTTAACATTGCTAGTTTACTCCTTGTTGATCTACTTCCTCACTTTGTTAATGTTATGTTCAGACCTCACAGTTCTAGGCTTAGCACAAATGGCTTTTTCGGTGGCTTGTCCATTTCTTTTGCACTTGAATCCATCATTTCTAATTACTAGACATATTGTAGACGTGCTCACATTAATTCCGCGTTTTTTTAACACTTCCACAATACATTTCGAAGAATATTTCTGTTCGGAATGAGTTTTAATCATAACATTGACTACATAACTCATAGGTGGCGCCATTTTTCAGAATTCTTTTTTCACACTTCAAATAATGATAGATGACATATTAGAGCTCGTACAAAAAGAATTCAGTATGTATAGTTATATAATTTCAAAGTCGTCTCATTTTTGCCTAACCACCCCCTGTAGGTTTTGCTTCCAGGGGGTTTCAGGGGGGGACCAGCACCAGCGCCGTGATTCCAGCATGTGGTGCTGGAGGGAGGGGCCTTGACCAGGGAGCTGCTTGACCAGCTTCTGGACGACCTCCTCCTTCCAACACATCATCCTAAAATCACAATTCTGGCATCCATTCTGCATTGCCAGCTTGTTGCTGGAGTTGCACCAGCACTCATGCAATATCCATATATATTGCCACCAAAAATTGTCTCGTTGATTGCTTTTCCAAATTCCACTTCCAGTTGCCGAAATATTAATTTTTGTTTCAAAAATGGAATTAATTAGAAATTAATTGGCCGTCACCACACGCTTTTTGTATCATCTTTTACTGTACATTGAGCACACCCCAAAAATCATATTCCTCTCTCCAACACTCTCCGTATTATACACCTCATTTCGGTTAGCTCTCTCTTTATACTTCTTCACCGTGAAGAATTAAGAGAAGTAGAAAGAGATTTCGAAGAAGTAGGAAATGAGAGACATACACGAAATGAGGCGTATTAAATGGAGAGGGTTGGAGAGAGGAATATGATTTTTGGGGTGCGCTCAATGGACAGCAAAAGACGGTAATTATATTGAGTAATTTTATTACTCAATTTTCTTGTTGAATTCCTTCATTGCCAACACAGTATACTCCGTACAAGAATCCATATTACACATCTGCAATTTATGCATCTCATAATTTTTTTTTAAATTCACTATAGTGTATGTAACACAACAGGAAGATTCTGTACCCCTTTCAGTGCTTAGGCACTATGTGAGAGTCACATTTTCACCAGTACCCCGGGATAGAATAATCGAGAGCCCACACCGGGAATCGAACCCGATACCGCCGAACCACAGTCCATCGCTTAGCCAACTGCACTATGACGGGTGGTACTACAATTTAATTATCGATTGAAGAATTCGTACCCACGTATGTTACTGCATTAGTAGAAGTGAGTTCTTAAACACCACATTTATTTTGATTTGCGTGTTGCCGTATTTCATTGTTATCCAGAATTTTCGGCCTGATTTAAATAATGTGTAAGATTTGGTTGTAGAGACTGATGAAAAATCTCTACTGAAGAACAATGTCGAAGTTCTCCCCTTTGACAGTTATTTGAAAAAAAATGAATGTTTACATAGAAAATCTCGAATTAATTTAAAAAACCCGTCATGGAGTCCATAAAGTGTTCACAGCATACAAACTTTTTATAAAAGAACTAGAGTTTGACAATTCGCTCACCCCCTCTCAACATGATTATTTAAACAAACATATAAAAAAGTTCTTTCATACATCAAATTTCATAAACCTGGCCTGGGAATCCGACGAGACCAATTGTTTCACTACTGGATTCAATGTTTGCAGCAGCTACCAACATTGGGAAATATGCTTTAGGAAAATATATTAACTCAGAATTGAGTCTAATCTTAAATTCAAAAGACTTTGTAGATGTTTTTGTTTCCAATAAACTGTAGTCAACCGCACTACAGGCCTTACATCCCCCTCATGGTGCTTAGGCGCTGTGCAAGAGGGAACAACCAGTACCCCGGGATCGAAATTTTCGAGAGCCCGCACCGGGAATCAAACCTGGGACCACCGAAACCAGTCAGCCACTAAACCAACTGGGTTATGACAAATCATACCCCCAATTGCTCCAACAGAATCACTCATTTCCCTTGTTGTAGTGAACCTTTATCCATCAATTTCTCATGAACTGGCCCTTGAAACTCTCTCAGGTTTAGACCCCATTATTTTTCTTGAAACCACCAGCTACCAACTTTCCCTAATAACTCGCATAACTGAATTTCTATTAAATTGGGCATACATTGACTTCAAAGATCAAACTTATAAGCAAATCGCTGGGCTACCCATTGTAAGTGGCATTTCGGGACCGTTACCACAATTAGTTATGAGCGTGTATGACCAGTACATTATTGACAATGTCTCATTTTTAAAAATGCACCACTATTTTTGCTATACTGATGATTGTTTTCTCATTATTGACACACCCGAAATTGATAATCTTGTTACATCTCTGAACAATATACATAATATTATTTTTACTGTTGAAATTATGAAAGATAACATGTTACCATTTCTAGACACTTATGTTTTGATTGATGATAACCTTCAATTACAGATGTCAGTTTTTCGAAAATCCATGTCTGTAGCTGTCCCCATTTCCACCCACTCACTGGGAGATCCCAGACTTCCAGAAAAAACGTTGTTCAATTTTGCATTGCGTGCCCAGTGTGTATGTTCATTACCACAACTTCTTCACCTTGCATTTTCTGTTCACCATCTTTTCAAAAAGGGCCAATGATGACAACTTATAATATTGACAGATTTTTCAATAAAGCATGCCAACATTACCGGAACGAGAGGATAGCCAATGATAGACAATGTGCACCACCGAAAAAGAACCACATTTACCCACCCCTACCTATGTACACCCCCTCAAAACCCCACCCCACCCAAACCAAAACCCATTTATCACTCCCTCCCTATGATTGGCACCTTAACGACCAGAGATAAAGTCAAACGTTTTTTAGATGGCTATAATATTAAAGTTAACTTCAATAACCAATATAAAATCGAAACTTTTAAAAAAAACCCTACAATAAATTTAATAAATATTATCACCCATGCGTATATAGAATACCATGTGCTGATACTTGTGGTAAAGCCTACTACGGCCAAACTGCATGCAACCTGGACATCAGATTAGCAGAACACAAAACTGATGTTTCCAAAAAAGCAGATAATCGGCACTAGCCAGGCATACAACAGAATCAGGACACACTCGCCAATGGGAGAGGATCTAACCCCTCCACCACCCCACAAATTGGTCAGAACGTTTATTAGTTCAAACTTACTTAATTCTGGACTCTCCAGACTCCCTAAACGACACCCCTAGCAATGTGCATGTTAACCAATACATAAAAAAAAGCAGAAACACGTGACGAGTCACAGTTGACGCGATCATCTCAGATAGCGCAAGCCATGGACTAGTCCAATGATAGAATATCACCACGGTCTCATCTGACCTTTCCCTTCGAGGACTGTAATTTACATGTTTAAACATCCAAATGTAAATTTATCATTTTTTATTTTATTTCACTTAAGTGACTGGTCACAACAGGAAGATTCTGTACCCCTCTCAGTGCTTAGGCACTTTGTGAGGGGCACATTTTCACCAGTACCCTGGGTCAAAGCCCACACCGGGAATCGAACCCGGGACCACCGAACAACAGTCCGTCATAAACCAACTGTGCCACGATGGGTCGTATAATGTGTAAGATGTTATACAAAATTTTAGTTATTGAATACTGGATAACTTATATTTTTTCTTGCAGCATTTCTGACATCAGAACAATGGTGCCATTATTTGGAAGTAGAGAAAATGGTTCATATTCAGGAATGATTGGGATTTTGCAAAGACAAGTAAGTGTGTAAGTTCCAGAATTATAAGGCCAGATTCATCATGTTGAGAATGACACTTTGGAGATGGAGGTGGCGATGGTGAGTCATCTTGGTTAGGATAAGCAAAGAGGCGGGTGCACAGCGTGGGTCTCCAAGTTGGATCGAGACTTCCGTGAAATGGATGCTGAACAGAAATCACCTGACCAAACCCCAGAGCCACCGGATGCAACCATTGTCACTTCTCTAAGGAGTGTTCTGGCCTTTGTCACATATGAATTTTCCTCCTTAGTTGAAAGTGTAGATGATGTGCTCGGCGAACCAGTTTTACATTTGTTAATCGTCATTTCCGATAAAATTTAATAAAATACAGTTTGCCTGAAATGGAAATGTTGCTATGTTCACCACCTCCATCTCTTTTCGTCAATAAAACCATCTATTGTGAAATGGCAATAGACTTGTTCAATAATAATTGAAGGATTGATGAAACATGGTGAACATAAAGTCATAACAGTCGTGACACTCTCCAAACTTCCAATAAACTGTGACCTATTTTTCTTGACAAGTGTGTGCAAAGACTTTTGCCCATGACGGTGATGCCATCTGTTGCCCACGTCACAAGCGGTGCGATTTTTAAATTGTCTGTTCTCAGAGTAAACAATGGCACTCCATTGACTCGGAAGAGACGCACATTGAAGTTCCTGCACAAAATTACATCATAAAAAAGTGGCATCAATCCCGTTTCCTATTTCACATGTGTGGGCATTTTCAAAATCGCAGTTGCTCGTAAACATCCTAACCCAACATTACATGGAGTAGACGTAATTTTCCTATCATCTCTCATTTCTCTTGTATGAAAATGAATTGTATGGAAATAAAAGTATGGAATGAATTGACCGAGAACTCCATATTGCCGGTCTTTGTGACAGAATTAAGTGCTTGCCAAGGAATAAAGCAATCATACTGTCTGGACCTGCCGAGACTAGCAAGTTTAGCTAAGCCTAGCAATATACCTAACCTCTCACGGAAAGACCTTATACACCATAAATTAGAAACATTATCATTAAATATAAAAATGCTGAGAGCATGCTGAAGCAGATGTAGATTGAATAAAAAATATTGAAAACTAAATTCCACGTACACTTCTAATTTGAATGCGTCGTGTGGATTTTAGCTTGCAATATTTTTATTTACATTACCATTAATTTGAAAATTTAGCTGTAAAGTCATAATAAAAAATTGAATGTCACAACGGTAATTTCCTTTGAACTGCATTAAGCCATTATAAGATGCTCATTGGGCTTCACTGAAACACCTGGGCCAGCTGGGTGACATTTAGAAGGCTCCCATTGCTAGAATTGTGACTCCACTTGATCTAACTGCAACCAATGAAAATTTTCAATTTCACCTTCACCAGTTTCAATTTGTGTGCCACATTGAACAAGTGACAATATAGTGGTAAGTAAAGGTTTGTGATTTAAAATCATGATATTGTGGAATTCTTTTGCAGCAGAGGTGCGCAAAAGTGCTACACAGTTGTGAATTGCAAAAGTAATTGGCAATCAACAAGTGCCACTGGAAAGGAACAACATTAGTGGAGAGAAATTTATTAATATGTTTGTTCAACTCGTCGTAGCCCAGTTGGTTTAGCGACTGACTGTGGTTTCGGCGGTTCTGGGTTCGATTCCCGGTGCGGGCTCTCGAAAATTTCGATCCCGAGGTACTGGTCGTTCCCCCTCGCACAGTGCCTAAGCACCATGAGGGGGACGTAACGCTTGTAGTGCGGTTGATTGACTACAGTTAATATTAAAAAAAATAAATTAAAAAAAGTTAAAATATGAGTCTTGGAATTTGAAAGAGGATACGGTTTTATGACTATATTTCATAATAATCGGAATTCAGATTAACCTTTTAGAAGAGAATCATGTTGTATGTTGGTCCATTTTACTTTCATTTTTCTAACATTGAGGATGATTGTTGATGGGTGGGGCGGGGTAATTCTGAATCACGTCCAGGTGCTGACATCCTCATTGGGAAGTGTATATGGCAACAACCAGTCTCATCGACCTGCCTCTACTAACCACTTCACATTTGATGCCAAGTCACATGAGTACTTGCCAATGCCTCTGATCAGCTTGTGGTAGATCACCAGTGGCACTCCAAACCACATGGGATAGTTTAGGCACCTGCATTAGTCCATGGCAATCATTGTTGCTGAGATGGCAGCAATGGTGTATGAGTATGTAGCACCCATCACCAAAAAGTTTCATTGTGTGCCAGTTGTTCTCAGGATGGACAACGGAACAATTGACAACCTGCTGAAATGTCTTCTCTGGCACACTGGTGTGGAGCATCACACTTTGGTGGCATGAACACCTGAGCAGAATGGGGCTTCTGAGTGGAAGAACTAGTCCCTCGTGGAGATGGGCTGTTGCATGCTCATTGACACCAACCAGTCGAAGCGCTTCTAGGGTGAAGCAGTTGTGATGGCCATGTATCTACAAAATCATCTGCCATCACATGCTGCCAGATGTTGGCAGCTCGCACATCTTTGGTGCTCCGACATACATACTTGTGATTGAGCTGGGGATCAAGAAGTGGGACAACCGTGGGGTGTGCTTGGAATGCTCTTGCTGGTACCACTCTTCCAGCAAAGGCTTTTGGATCCTTGATCGAAAGACCAGTAAGATGATGGTGTCTTGTTTGGTCCTCTTCAAAGAGCAGGGTGGTCAGGGCAATCCACATTTTCCTGTGTGCATGGACAGTGTTGGTGGCATCATGGAGATGGACTCTAATACCTCTGAGTGGCAGCCGGGTCCTATTGATCCTGTGCTGACCAATGTGGAAGGTATCCCGTCTCCCACATCTACAATTAACCCTTTAAGCGGGGAGTGGATTTTTAAATATCCACACCACAACATAGAGTGGTTTTCGATTTATTACGATTTTTAAAATAATAAATCTGTTGGAGGAATGGCACCTCCGTTTGTGTCATGCTTGCTGCCGGGTTCGAGGGTCGACTCAGCAGTGAGCGTGTCACTGCCTGATTGGCAGCGAGCGCATCACCAGTTTGTTTGGCAGCATGTGCGTTTGGTTTTGTCATCTCGCTCAAATGGAGCAGGACAACAGGATGTGCATGGTGCGGCCCACAGGGGCCACCATGCACATCTACACCACAGGAATTGTTCCTGTGGTGTACTGGGCAGGTTGCCAGCCCAAATGGCAACCTGTACAGCCAATATGTATAAAAAGGAGCCAGCCGGTCTGGCTCTTCCCACACTATGTTATGCTATCGCAAAGTGCAGTTGTACTGTTGTTCACTCAAGCCAGTAATTAAAGTTGTGCTTTTAATCTGTAAACGTTTTTTGCCAGTCCCATCTTAGCTCTAAGTCAGTTAATAGTTAGGTCTGCAAATCTTAGTGTTCCTGCCGACCAGTAAATTAATTTCTAACTAGCTGGCAGTAGCCAGCTCCATCGGATTTAAACTTACGAACCAGAGGTTGCAGACACTCGACAGATGGTAATTTAGAAAGGTGGACAATAAGGCTGTAAAAAGGAGCCAGGGTGGATCTTGTGCACAAATCCGGCAGAAAGGACGAGCTCCCACTTCCTGCACCGGCGCAGCCACACTAGGAGTGGTCTCTGCCCACCTCCAAATGCCTTCTTCACCTTTGTTGGGCAGTCGGGAGCAAAGTGGCCCTTCAGGCCACAAGAGTAGGAAGATCCCACATGGAAACTTCTTCTTGCTACCTCGGTTGCCACCTGCTTGACCATTTCCTTGTCCATGTGCTCCTGCACCAGGAAAGCCTTCTGCTCCAATCACTCCAATTACCTTCAACCGCTTGTCAACTTCTTGACCAAATCCAGGGAGAACCTTCTTGAGGAACTTCTCCTCATTGAATACTGGAGCAGCGGTAAAAGCAGTGACACGTCGAACATCCTCGTTCGTTCCATGATGGTCTTGGAGTTGCTGCAGCAAGTGCTGCAGCTCAGCTAATGTAGAGTGTGGTCTCGTCTCCACATCGAACATGTAGCACTTTGGAAGACCACACAGAATCTTCTCGATGAGATCCTGCTCTGCCATGTCTGGCTGGACCTTCTGGGTCAGCATGACGACATCACCTACATACTCCCAGAAATTCTCATCCTCTGCTTCATGCAACATGTGAGACTCATAATGGCTGAACAGTGTCCTGGACTCATCGTAGGGAATGTAGCGGGCTTTGAAGAGCTGTCTTAACTCAGCCCACAACATACTTTCCCACCTCGACGTCAAGTACCAGGGTACTGCCTTTCTGCCAGATGCATCGGGAAATAGTCACAGCACTCCTGATCCCCCAACCACACAAATGGGCAAAATCAAGATACCAACACAGAAAACTGCTAGCATCCTTCCTTCCATGAGGATAGAAGGACAAGAGCGGTTTGGGGTTGATCATCCTGTGACCAACATCCCCAGCAGATGGCAAACTCTCACCTCTGGAGCCTGCTGCACCTGGAAAAGCTCCTTCTTGCGCTTGGAAGAATCCACCTTCAGCTGTTTGAATTCCACTTCGAGCCTGGCATAGACCCCATTCCTATCCTGGTCATTGAGGAACTCCTTGGTGGCCATTGGAGAAGAGTGCATTTGAATTGTAATGAGGTCTTACCACCCCAGGGAACATAAAGACAAACAACAAGTTAAACAGACTCTGGCTCTCTCCTCAGATCCCAATCCCAGGTTTTGGCACCACTTGTAACAACCTGGGAACTGATGGAAATAGCTTCTCCCAGGAATGCCACTTGCACCCAGAAAGGGACACTCACTTGAAACTAGGAAGACACCCTGAAAGAAACACCAGAGTCAAAACACTGTAAAACATAGGCTTTATTCTTGGTCATGAACAATAAAACAAACAAAGAACGTGCACTTGCACAAAATGTGTGCACACGCAAAACAAAGCAAACAAATAAACACAATTAATTATGGAGAAGCTAGCCTTCTTGCTATGATAGAACTAGCACATGATCCGACAGTTACAGTAATGGTGGATA
>JAQGBY010008603.1:0-10456 GCA_034698785.1 Mycogona germanica
ATTTTCACCAGTACCCCGAGCCAAAGCCCGCACCGGGAATCGAACCCGGGACCGCCGAACCACAGTCCGTCGCTTAAGCAACTGCGCCACGACGGGTCGTACCAATATATACGGTCAGAGTATACAGAATATACGGTCTTCCGCCCGGCGGAATCCAGAACAAAGCAAGTCAAGCATCCTTTGTATTTTTAATCTTATTTGCGGTTTCCTAGAATCAAAACCTCTTATTGTTCAACCAAGAAATGGTGATCGCGTAAGTTTTGAAAGCTCGATTAAGTCCTATTAACATTAGGAGCATTTCACGTATCGCTCTCCGTAAATGCTCATTTGTTTTTGGCCTAACGAGGACAGGCAAAGAAAAATTTATAATGATCACGCTGGGGATTTTAAACCCACGCACGGGTTTGGGGACATTTCGATGGAACAAAACGTAAAATCTTCTCTAGTGTAAATGACGTAGTTCAGAAGGAGTTCAAAATTCAAGGTGGTCGTTCTTTCCCTCAATCTCTTACTGACGTTATTTATGGAACCTCCTTCGCGTAACATAAATTACTGACTGGTTAGATGGGCCACCATTCTCCGTCGCTTCTCAATGCCAGACTTGAGTTCTCTTTGGAAGTTGACGAGAGAGAGAGAGAGAGCGCGAAAGGGAGCATCGACGAGTTCGCCACCTTTAATCTCGATCGCGGCACTATTACTCCATCAATTGAATCTCGCCCGGGAAGAACCAATTTCAAGTTGGCAACTTTTGTCGTCGTCGATGTTGCAACGAGTCTGCCGCGCCCTTGCATTCGACAACGTCAGCGCAAGAGCAAAAGCCTTGCGCCCTCAATGCTGGCAAGCGTATATCCACTCTCCCCCCTCCCCCCACCATCCCATCGCACCGCCCCCGCGAGTCTTCTAAACACGTCCCCGTTGACGATTCCAGAAGCACCGCCGCCATTATGGCCGCGAATTTGCATATTGCTCACGCTGTTACCAGTACGCTGAGTCCCAAATACGCTACCGTCGTTTATGGGATGCACAGAGGGCTACTGCCCAGAACGTGACACCAGAGGGGTAAACCTATGTTTTGAGACAACTCTCCTATTTGTGAAAATAAAGTATTCTGTTTTATGTTCGATCGTACAAATCGTTCGATCTATGCGAAAAGATTGTTAGGACTTTCTGAACAAATTCAATACAAAATCATACAAGGTGAACCTGAAACTGGACCCCTTTTATTATTTTTATTAAGTCGGTCCGATTATTTTGAAATCCGGTGACAGTATTCTTTCAAATTCCGAGACTCAAATTTAAATTTCCCACTCACAATAATAACAATTACGCCTTGACGATGGCGCTTGTCTATTGCCGATTACCGCTGCAATGCGTAATTTTTTAGCACGATTGCTCAACTCTTCTGTAAAAATGTAAAAATAAAAATGCGACATAACAACAAATTATGATTTTAACGAAATGCGAGATAACAACAAATTATGATTTTAACGAATTTCCGAACAAAGGATCCGGAAAAGGAGCGGACATAGCGATGCTCCATCCGTAAACTGTGGTCGTTCAGAAGTGTCACGAAGGCTCACTCTTGGTTTGGTTTATCTTTCTCTAAAGATTCTTAAAATTCGCCTAAAATCCATCTTTTGTTTGGAAACTCGTTAGAAGTCATTTGGCATCAGAATTGTTGTTCTGCCGAAGATATTTCATCGCATTTTTATCTTAGCTGAACTGCATTTTTGCAGCAGAATTGAGCAATCGCCCTACAAAGTGACGTATTGCAGCAGCGGTAATCGGCAATCGACAAACGCCACCGTCAAGGCGCAACTTTAATGGTGAGAAATTAGAAAATTAAAATTTGAGTCTCAGAATTCGAAATGGGATACATTTGTCTTAATTATGCTCAAGTTTCATAATAATCGGACTATTTTAGACTGACTTATTAAAAATAATAAAAGGGGTCCATATTTTCTGGTACACCCTGTCTATACAGATTAAGGCTGAGCAGAAATTGAACAATAAGCTTATCATATAGTTAAATTTTACTGTTTTGTGTTTTCCTTTTAACACGCTGATCTTTACTTGGTAGTAATCGTTTCTGTTAAACGACAGTGTGGTGAGGCAATCAAACACTATACATATTCTATACACCTTGCTAATTTAACCTGCGGCTGCTATTTAATGCGTGTTTTTATAACGTATTTTATCACATCACTACTGCGTAAAAAACTGTTTACCCCGCTATTATATATATTTGAGATTCACTGTACCCTTTACGCCGAGTAATTAAGTTTTCGGGTATTGCTTTTGGTCTGACTATACAAGTCTTGGAAACGGAAATTCCTTTTTCAAAGTAATTGTGTTTTAGGCTACAAAAAGCGATTACATAGAAAAAGGTCAACTTCAGAGTTGTTGGAATATAAGGAAATAGCGCTAACATAAGTTGTTTGTGTTTTAATATTAAACTTTTAGGAACGGAATAATAAATATATTTATTTTATTTGTTTTTGATTCAGCGTTGTGCGAATGCTGGAATTTAAAAATTCTAGATTTTTTACAGCTAACCGTTATTTCCCAATTAAATGATAGTCAACATTTTTTAATAATATGGTTAACCACTATTTCCGCCTTTCTTTTGGCTTTGTCCCGGAACACAGCCCCCTTTTCGGTTTCATCTATTATTTAGCTTTTGAACAATTTCTAGTTCAAGTAAGTCTTTTAAGAAAATTTCAAAGGATAAAAGATTGTACTTCGTTGTCCGGTAAATAAATATAAATTTTGTATTCTTCGCGATAATTGAATTATAATTTTATAAAATTGAACAGAAAGGATTCAACACGACTTTCAAAATGGGACGCTTTTCTAAAAGGGGCTTCACGTTTAGCTGCGGCCCAGGGCGTCCCGTTCACACGGGGGAAGGTTCCACCTACGCCATTCAGTTCTCGTGTGGATGAGAAATCTACGGGAGTACGTACTTATAGATTGCGATCACGTATCGCGGGAATGACGGTGCAGGCAGCTACGGCTCTATATATATATATATATATATATATATACGACGGTCGAGACTGGCTTAGGAGCGGGTGTACACTGTATAACCGTGCACAGCTTCCGTAGGCCTCGGCGCGATTTTGCGGTAATGCGAGCGGGGGCCGTAATTTTTTTATTGAGATGATACCTGTGGCTTTAGTGCACAATTTTATACAAATACCTAAACTATTCATGAAACTTGCGAATTATCCGAAAAAATAAGGGTCCACGATAATCGCACCCCCGCCACCACTCGTATATTGCCTTGTGCGGAGGTGGAAAAGAGGAGGGTTGAGAGGGGGAGGGGGAGGGGATATAGGAGTAGGGGGAATGGTTGACTAGTATATAGGCGGCATGTGCTACACAACTCTGAGGCGCGATAAAATTGATAAAATCCACATGTGCGCGTTTGAAAAGAGAAAAATAGAAAAATACCAGGAGGAATAAAATCGAAATGGCGCAATATTTGTCTTACACAAAAAATATTGAAAACGCGGCAATATGTTTTCATTTCTGTCTGTATATTTTTAAGTTTTAACCTATATTTTGTTTTGCGGATTCTTTTTCTTCGCCGTTGACAATTTCGTTGGTAGTTTGTCGTGCGCAAATGGAAAACAAACACTTTTGATTTAAAAAGAATTGCTCAATATGAAATAAGTTGATAAACGAATAATATATCAATATTTCGGTTATTGTTATTTTACAAACGCGCCCAATCCGATCCCATCCCATCTGATTCTGAGTGACGTTTGCATTTTATTTGATCATTTCACCATTCAATGATCGTTACTCTGAAGTCATTTACTTATTGCACAGACTTAAAAATTAGAAGCTATAATATTAATAAAAATTAATAAATTATATTCTATAATAAGAAAATAAATTTTTTGAACAACATCTAATTAGATGTTGTTCAAAAAATTTATTTTTTAAACTCCGCAGTTGGAGGCCATCGGCGTTGAAGAAGCTTGTCAGTTGGATTAATGTGTTAACTTTGTAGGCCCTTTCCCCAGGTACAAAAATACCGTTTGGACTTTTCCTTGGTTATTTGGGTCACGACAAAAAATACTTTACATCGCCAGCCGTTGGATAGAACAAAAAAATACTATTTTCTCCTACTGCAATATTGTGTGTAATTTGAAAAACCAGACTTCATATCCTCCTGCAGCCACCAGGTCTTCCTCAGGCAAGGTACCGCATTGAACTTTAATTCGTCCATACGACTATGACGTCGGCGATTCGAATGGACAACGCTGCAACAATTTAATTGAACATCTACGAATAAAAATACTTATTTCTATTAGGCGTGATTTCAAACTTTTCGCCTTTTGCGTAAGTTTTGGATCCAAAGTGGGTTCTTGAGGTTCCTGGCCACAGGAGGGTTTATAGCGTACAAGCAAACTTTGCTGCATGCGACAATAATTTTTCTTGTGAAAAACGCACGAAATATTCCAGTTGACGTGTTTGCTTTCTGCAACGACTGGGTCCCTTTTTTGGTGCAGTCTATGGCCGTAATTCTTCTCTTTTCTCTTTGACTCGAAAAATTTAATAATGTCATTCGAAGATGAAGTGACGATTGAAACGGGGCCGCCTTGTTGTATCGTGCAACGGCGTCGGTCCCGGTGAGCTGAGCGCCGCCTCCCTCCACCCCACTCGATCTCGCTAGCTGATTCATCCATCGGCTTCCGATCAAGTGCAATTGGAATGAGGAGAAAGCGAAATTGGAACTTGTACGATTGCCGAACTTGCGCGGTGATCGGATCGGGATAGCGTGTGCTGCAGCTGACGTGCGCATGCCAACACGTCAGACTCGAATCTGACTTGTTTCGATGTGTGCCACCTCATCCCCACCCCATTGCACAAATTCTGGTTTTGTATTTTTGCTTTGATATGCACACACGTCTAGCATATATTCTCGGTAATAGTTTAGTTGGGCGACAGGCAAATCAAACTGGCGTCTGCAATCCAAAAATCGATCGACGCAAAGCTATATAAAAAATCAACTGCAATCTTAAACATCAACTCACTCTGTTAACAATTTGAGATTATTTTACATTTTTCTAACAACCATATCTAATATGTTGTTAGTTGTCATTTACTGTGTTTTTGACTCTTAAACTCTAACGGTAGATTCGCTTTCATTATTTTTAATTGCCTCAAACAAAATGCGTCCTTATTCTTAGGTATATAAAGTACAGAGTATTCCTGATATATCCTGGTCATACTTAGGGTACGAAGCAATTTCCAGAAGTTTATAAGGCTGTTTATGATGTTGTTTATTTGAAAATCTAACATTTTTAATCTTTCCCAAAATAACAGATTTTTATGTCACTAATCCAAATTATGAGCTTTTATTTTTTTAAAACCAATTTTGCACAATGTATTTCCTGTGATTTTTTAAATATATTTTCCGTAAAAGATTAGAAACAATAGATAATAATTAATTGTTTTTAATTTCCTATTACCAATTGGTGGTCATGGATGGATTGTCTACATTATTTTGTGTTTTCTGGGTTGTGACAGTTCAACGACGATTTAGAATGTCTAGGACGATGAAATGTCTGAAATTCCACTTTTGCTTTACTGTTTTTCCAGTGACGAAAAAGCAGCTTTTCGTTCTAGATTAGAACTCTCACATAAAATGTGCTGTTTCTATTTGACCGATGTGGATTTATCCAAACTCTTGTCTTGAGCAACTGGAGACTATAAAACCTCAATCACACTGGCGCGAATTTAATGCGAAATCTCCTTCGATGGATGTAGACCATCGCATTATATCGTCTAAAGCAATTGAGCGCTACACTCGCGATCGTCTCCAGGAAAAATGGACTTCTAGTTGGCTCAGTTCGAGTGTTCGGCTCCGGCAATTTTTCATCAGCCATCCGTAGGCCCCGTTATCAGCAGCACGTCACTCATTCGTAGTGCGCACGCACGGTGACGTCAAATTATCTCGCGAAAATGATGGCGGAAAATTATAATCGATCGATTAGAAGTGTCATTGAATTCTCCTCACCTGCACTTTGTCGCGTTTCGCTAAATTTACGACATTTCTCTTAGTTTTACGTCACGAACAAACTGCTAGTTAATGCCGACTTCCAATCTCTCTTCAAACCTATTTAATCTCAACGTCGGTGGGACTTAGCTATAGTTAATGCCCCGATTTCATAAAATGATTTCGCATACCCACCGAAGACCCCCTGAACAAATCTAGTGAATTTTCATGGATAATATGTCTAATATAACTGATATTAATTACAATTGCTTTTCGTTACATCCTTATGTGGTGAATAGAAGCCTCTTTAATTTAATGTACCTGTTTAACACATGTGTAATGCGATTAGAAAACTTCTGGGTAGCGCATACTAACTTCGCCTGACCTTAAAGCACCATCTGGTGAGAAAGTTGTTGACTAACAAGAATTCAACTTCAAAATATTATATTTAAACTTACCTGGGAACTTTTCGAATTCATTTTGGTAGGAATGTTTGTGAGAGTCCAGGGCCTTTTGAGAAGAAAAGGTTCTGTTTTGAAAGGTTGGCTCTACAAAAGATAATAAAAGTTTCGCTACAATTAGACAAGCTATTTGAACGATCCAAATCTTAAATTATATAGGACAGAATGCGATTACAGCGATAAACCATGCATTGAAGTCGCACCACTTGCTTCAGGGTATAACAATCCTTTGAAAAAATACAGTTTCACAAACAAGTTGATGGAGTTGTTTTACTGTATACCGATATATTAATGTTGTAGTAAATTCTAGAAATTAAAACCTGGCTATGTCGTATCTAATGGATTTATTTCGAACGTTCATTATTATATAGATTGTTCTTAATTTTGTTTTAAAAAATGTGTTGACATTAAAGTAGTTGCTAATCAAAATTCGCAAGAAAACAAAATGCTTGTACAAGAAATTTGGTAATATACAAAACAATAAAAAGACAATTTAATGTAATTTTCCACATGTGTTCTAGGAAAGAGCCCAAAGTATTTGTTGTACAACGATCGTACATGTCGATCTATTATTTTTCTCACCAATCCACCTGAGCTACGTTTCATAACACTTGAAACAGAAAAATCTTCTCGAAACGGTGTAACGAGGACTGGGGGATGCGAAGAACAAACTTTGTCATTCATTTTACATCAGCTACTAACGAGAACTTCGCCTACTTCTCCTTTCGGCGATTGGGATATAGAATGCGCGCATAAGCAAATACACGGTACATTGTTTCCAAGAGCACGACGCATGCGCACACAGTACGTGTAAACAGCATATAAGGGCCATTGAAATAGTACCATGCCGAGTACAGCCTTCTGAGACCACCATCACTAGAAACTCTTTCACGATTTTGTTTTGAGGTTCTGAGATCGAATTCCGATGCGATCGAAAATTGAAGGACTGATTTTTATTGGTTCGGATATCATCGGATCTCCATGCTACCTTAACTTCAGTAGGCGTCCATTGGGTGATAAGAGGTCATCTTCAAATCGATGAGCTAATATGTTCAAGGGGGTCTCAGGAAAGTAGAATAGGAATTGTCGAAGCAAGGGGACAGAGTGTTGCGCCTATCATGGCACTACAGCGTGACGTAGAAAAACACTAAGCCAGGACATTGGACAATAAATTTCACTTAGTTCTCGCGCCACTTAATATGCATTTGCCATAAAACCCATGCGGGAGAAAAACTGTCTTGTCTTTATATTCCCCCCCCCTCAGTCTCTGGTTCTTCCACTCTACCCCCTATTTTACTTATGTTCGCGAACCCTTGTTATTGTTGCCTGCTTATGAGTTAGTTCACCGATGGCTAAGACCAGTTTGTTGGCCCTTGAGCCATTTTTTCCTCTCCAGTGTTGCATTTCGTATGCCCACTTACAAGGCGGGCGCAAATTCGCAACCCGCTCTGACCGAAAGTTGAAAGGGCGCAAATAGTTGAGCTCGCGAGCTGTTCGTCGTCAGATATAATCGATACGAATCCCGTAGATCGATAGTGGTTATTCCAACATAGTATCGATTTTGATTTGAGAACTATTAAAGTGGGCGGACTAGCAAATTTGTCTTAGTACTTGCGCCCGGATATTTTTATACTCAAAAGAGGATGAGAAGCTCTATGCCGAGATGTGTGTTGTGTCGGGCCGGTATAAAACATGATTTATTAAAATAGCCTACTTATTTGTTATGACTTCCAAGTTGTTCAGCGGGCAACCAAAAAAAAATGCAATAAAATATTAATGCGATACATGTTTTGGGAAAGTGGAACGTGGAAAAACTCGCTCCAGTTCCACGAAACTCCAACGCGAAATGCTTGAGTGGAGAGGAAGAGGTCAGGGAAATTCGCGCCCGCCTCTATCCAAAAGACAAACATGTTGCGTTGATTTTAGCAACACAAAAATGCGTGTGTACTTGACGGTACAACAACGTTGCGCAACCTCTAAGCAACCCTTCGAAGGAAATTAAAGCAGTATTCGAAACGCGAGTTGGGACATTTTGTGAACGAACGTCTTTGTTTTGGGCAAAGTGACGTACAAAATTGTTGTTGTGTCGCTTCAACTCTGCTGAAGAAGAGCACAAAACGAAAACCCTGAAGCTCGAAATTCGTGTTTTCACTACATTTTTAACAAATACGATGCATTATGGGCACACAAATTTGAAATTCGTCCCCCACGACAAAAGAAATCTCTCTCTAGTATAAGTACGTCGAGTAAAAATATTCCGTTTGCCCCAAAATCGATATTTCTGTGATTGTTTCGCGTTTTACGGATTCGCCATCGGTGTACTCGGAATTCCGACGACCGGCCGCGCGGCCCTGTACGCAAAATCGGCCACCACCAAACAAGACATTTAAAAAATCAAACCATGAATTATTTAGACACACCGGCGAATGATCCACGAATGGCGGTTCAGTTGGCGGATATCTCCGCCGGCCATCTATACATGAGTACTACGCTCGCACATTGTTCAGGAAGCTACAAATTATGAGCGTGATGGCTGGACTCATATCTGCAGTCGTGGCTCTATTATACACGGCGGATGTTATGCATGTGTTTGGGTAAACATGGGTGAAACATAGTCTACATGTCAATTACCCGCGCAACCTCCACACGCCAAATCCCTCGAGGCTGCCGGCAATAATTTATTCAGTAATTGTAATTCCGAAATATCCCTGTGTATATGCGGATAGAGTTAACTTGGGAGACGAGCTCGCCGTTAGTTACGAATCGTTTTATTTTTCGGGCATTGGCTTCTGTTCATGGGTTATCTGGTAGGTTAGGAGAGTGGCTAACTAAAATTACGAATACTCTCACGTCGAATTTAAAATGTGCGCCTGTCTCACTAATTTATCTACATTTTATACAATAGAAAAACATAAAAAATATAAAGTACGCTCGTATACACATTCAAAAATCAAACAAAAATAACAACAAAGTTAGCCCAACTGACCTTCAGTTTTCTCGGTTATTTGAACCGTGCTTTCTTTCGTATACCAATCTGATTTGGTGGTTGCTGCCATAATTTCTGAAAAGGAAAAAACAGTCGTTCATCTTTAACATATCTTCAAGACCAGACTTGTATATATTAAGATATTTATCATTGTGCACAATTCACGATGATTATGTACATTTTTCCAAATACACATTTAAGGCGATTTATTGATTTATTTTACTCTTACAATCGGAAATATGCGCCCAGAATGCCTACGGTTGTCGCTGGCTGCAAAATGCTATGCTCACACGAAGCCATGAAACTAACTCTGGTTAGTTCCTCGTGTAATATCTGAGCCAAAGTGCAGAATCGCTATAACGTTCACTATAACGTATTAATCGTGAAGCTAAAGCCTACCAATGAGCTGAATCGATCCTTCTGACTCGCCGAGGACGTTCTTTGATGTGCAGTTGTACGTTCCAAAATCCTTGACTTCGACATTTCTGATGTTCAGGACGAAATTGATCTCGTAGGCTTCGATCGCAACATCGAATACTTGATATTTGGGGCTGGATATGAGAATGTCGCCCGTGTCTTTGGTCCAGTAGCTGACTGGTTTTGGGGAAGCCTCGATTTTGCACTCCATCGTCACGTTACTTCCTACTGGAGCTCCCAGCACTTGAGTCGAAATTTTCACTTTGGGTTTTACTAAGGAACGAAACATATTCGCCATCAGCATCAAAATGAATATTTCCAATGACCATTAACTAAGTTGCAAGTTGAAAAATATCTAAATTGCCCATTTTCATAAATTTATTTAATATCTTTGGTGTTATAAATGTTAAAAATTTGTGATCAATCAATTTCAGTAGGTAAATAATTTATAAATTAAAGAAAAACTAATTTAAGTGTTATTGAAGATGACTCTGCACTTAAAAAGTACGACCCGTCGTGGCGCAGTTGGTTTATGACGGACTGCGGTTTCGGCGGTCCCGGGTTCGATTCCCGGCGCGG
>JAQGBY010008604.1:0-10455 GCA_034698785.1 Mycogona germanica
ATGTTAATTTTTATGCAATTTCATTGAGCCGTTCGTGAGTTAGTCTCCGGACATGAAAATCAAAATCTCTGTTTTATTATATAGGATAGACCGGACAACTCTGACGCATTTGCGACGAACGATTAATCCTGGGTGAATGGCAAACATTCAGAAACATTAGTGTACGGTTTATCCGGTGGTGGCGTTGGCGGTATTTCCGGAATTCGGGGTCGATGGAGATGTACGTTTTGCCCGTTCGTAGAACCGGCTCCGATTGGAAATGGGGAGAAAATGGTCTGGCATTTATCGAAAGTATATAGCAAATTGTTTCAGTTGTTCTTTCGTAGGCTCGCAATTAGTCACTCAGAGCTGCTAAGAAAATACGTGTAGATCTACTTTTTTAAGTAACAAGAAATGTGCGGAAAAAGAACGCTTTTGTTTGTACGCAAAATGTTTGACTACATAGTACAGTTGAAAGTGTCGATGCACACAGCGGGGGAAAACTAAACAAGAGTGATTTGTTGCCATCTGTGTTTGGTCTATCAGAGGTCTACGGTTGTTGTCGTTCCTGGTGCCAATCTTCCGTGAAAGAAAAAATCAATAAATCTTTATTTGTTTGGGGGTTTGAGAGTGGTGGCGAGGTTAGACTAAATTTCTCTGCAGTCTCTCGTGGAATCTGTTTGCTCCAAGTTGTGCCGACGGCCTCACGACTTGATTGTTGCCTTTTATCATTAGGACAGTGGGCGATGTATTTTTAAAAAAAAAGAACCGTTTGAACAACGGCGACTGATGTCACGTGAAATGTGTGCGCAACGGAAGTGGTGACGTCGGGTGTTCGCAACGGAAGTAATGGCGTGTATAGACACGTGGCGGCACAATTTAAATGAAAATAAAACTGACGGGACTTTAAACAGAATTAGGAATATAGGCATATTGGCAATGGTTAATGTTCGAACAGGACATTTTCATAATTGTGTAGCGTTCCATAGATCTAGATTAATAGCATTAAATATGGTGGGATGCGCGATCAAATTTGATACATGACTGGTCAATAATATGATTTTTAGAACGTCCCAATTAAAAAAACGTCCTTTTTGAACCGGGCTGATTGATTGAATAATTTATAATCTGAATAATCATTTATAATTCAAACAATTTTGTTTTGCTGCAGTTTTTTAATTCAGTTGAGCATGATTGAAATTTTCATGCAAATTAGGGTATTAATTATTTATTGGCAACTTCAAAGGCAGCTCTTTGATCGCCGGTATATACTGATTATTTACTATTTGGGTTACAAATTTCAAATAACAAATATATCTCCGCATACTGATCAGCAATTCCACATTGCAAATATGTTATTGTTAATCATTTTTCTAGAATGCCTACAATAAAATTGACGATGTTCTTTGCATTGTCACTACAGTAGAATATTGGACGAAATAATTATCCAGTCGTTGTCCCAAGGATATATTTTTAATTCAGTTGCGCTAGTTAATATATACAATAATATGTACAATAATTGATGCAACAATAACATTTTTAAATTTATCATTCAAATAGCTAATTTTATAATAGTGATGCCATCAAAGCAGAACAGACAGTAGATATTTTTCATTATTTAAAACTACTGAATTGATTATTTTCTATTATTTATTTATGTTTTTTGATGTGCGTGGAACATTTATATTCAGAATCAAATTTTCAATGAGTGTATGCATGTTAATTTCGTTTTGTTGGAAGCGCTATTAGACTAGTCTGAAGACGCCATTTTTTAAGTTTGAAGCGAAAGGGAGATTATCCAAAATTTGGTAACGGTTGTTTTATTGTGTTTTATTGAAAATCGAGATCTGAAATTCCGTCGCTAGGGAATTGTGGTGGGCTACTAAGGGTATGTTAAAGTTTATGCGATTTCATTGAGCCGTTCTAGAGTTAGTCTCTGGACAGGAAAGATTTTTCAATCAGATTTTTAGTTTTATAATATAGGATGAGCAAATCCAGTTAGAGCGGCGAAGTGACTTCATCCGAAAGTGGGCAATCACACAATGCACCTTTGCTGCAAGGGGAAGTTTCACATTCGTTTCCCTTGGTGGAGTAGAAATGAAAACCGTCGATACACTGCACCTTTTGCACCTAGAAATGTATCGACTGAATTTCAGAAGGGATGTAACGAATGGATTCAAATCTTGTTTAGATTGTTTCCAGCCAACGAATAATTTCAGGGCCATTTAAGCTAGACTTGTTAAGGCTATCTGGTAATTCACCGGCACTGTTTATTCGTGTCCCAGTGGACGTAGGCCCGGGGATCTTCCTCCCAGTAGCAAAAAAGAGAAAAAACATCAGCTTTTTTTAATAGCTTCGTGTGTGGAAGCCCGAGTAAACAAGCGATTTTCTTGTTGGTTCCACGTAAGACGCAAAAGCCCGAAGCTGCATCCGTTAATGTCGTTGGCCAATCTCTGGGGCGATAAGCCGAGAACAGAACCCCGGCGCTAAGAAGGGCAAACTCATAAGCGGTGGCCCCGTGTTTACGCTCATATAGGCCTGGATGGGCGCTCTTGTTATTGTTTTAGCGGCTGTTAACGGAGAAGCCGAGCGTGAACTGCAACCGACAGTCTCCTCCTCAGACCCACCTCTTCGCAGATAAGAGAAATGTAATGCAACTCCGGAAAATTACAATTTTTCGATGGAATTCCTATGGAAAACGCTTAATCGATATTATAATCCTAAGTTTCTGGCCAGATCTAATCTGACCGTTCAGGGATTAACTTACGAACGGATTATCGGAATAAAATAAAATTTTATCTGCAGATAGAGATAGAGATGAAATTTGTAGTCGAGCGACGAATTTCAGATCTCGATTAATTTTCGATAAATGAAAGCCATTTAAAGTTTCTTAAAAACAGCCCTTCGCCAGAAATTGAAATATGGCGTCGCTATCACGTGATAACAATGCTGCCAGTCTTATGTCACTATTTTCTTTTTGAAAAATCGTTTAATACACGAGACAGTTATTTAATAAATTCGAAAGTAAGTGCATATTTATTTGAAACAGATTACATATTGAAATTGTCATGCCTTTGAAAAAACTATTGATAAAATAAATTAAAACCAGTGTTCTTACTTCATTAAACAACATTTACTGCGAAAACATTTCTCTCGCATGACTGGGACTTTCGAGCGAAGCCGGATAATTTCTCTAGTAGGAGAAAATTCAAAAGACAATCGACAGAACCATGAAATAAGTCATCTGGTCATCGATATACAATATCTGTACTCGATTCACAATATCGATATACAGAGTATAATACCAATACAGTGATTTACAATATCGATATGAAATATTTCTTCAGTGGGCATCAGTTGCTGTCATGCGAAGAATTTCGCTTTCTTGTACCCTTTTTAAGATTCTGTTGAATCTCAAATTAAAATTTTAAGTTGAAATCATATTCTGTGACGTGTTTGACTTAAAAAGGTGAGGGTGGAATTGTATCAGAAATTTCTTAAATGATGCTCGATGTTCGAGGTCTCTGGTGGATAAAAGCGATGATTTTCGTCTGGTGATCTTTCCAGTGCGATCTGGCTGTATACATGTACATGCTATGTACAGTATATCGATTTTGCCTCTAAGAAAATTAACGGATGTTGGGTTGCTTCGTGGATGCAGGAGAATCTGATAGGGGGAGCTATGTGGAGCTCCCAACCATTCTCTATTGTCTTGTGTATATGTGTGTGTGTGTAACGGGCTCCATCTGCCACACCAGGACTACCACAACGGCCGTATCACGGTTTTGACGTGTCGATACACAAACTGAATCTCGATGCACTCTCCGTGGCCTCCTGACACCCCGCGAGTAATCGCGAAATTTTCACTAATTATCGCTATGTTTGTCGTCAGAAAAGTTCCAAATTATCAAGACATTCAGAGTCTGAAAATTTTTGCAAATTGAGCGTCCAAGTTGGCTGATCTTAAAAGATCAAAATATAATTGTATGCAGGAATTGAAATTTGACTTGGAATTGTTTTTTCTATTGACTCGAATTGTGATCGAAAGACAAAAATATTTTCTCACAAAACCATAGTTGCAAAAATGTGCAAAAGATTGTACAGCAAAAATGGTTGTACAAACAGTGGTATAAATGGTTGTACACATGGACATATGGTTGAACAAATGGATGCACTACAAAAATGGTTGTACACATGGATGCACTCCAAAAATGGTTGTACAAATGGATGCACTACAAAAATGGTTGTACAAATGGATGTACATTTGGTTGTACACATGGATGCACTCCAAAAATGGTTGTACAAATGGATGCACTCCAAAAATGGTTGTACAAATGGATGCACTCCAAAAATGGTTGTACACATGGATGTACATTTGGTTGTACAAATGGATGCACTCCAAAAATGGTTGTACACATGGATGTACATTTGGTTGTACAAATGGATGCACTCCAAAAATGGTTGTACAAATGGTTGTACTGCTTTAATTAAATCTGGTTCGTGGTTTCGCATGAAGTATTGTTGAATTCAAGTTTGTGACGTTTAGATCTCGGTGCCCAGAATAAATTTGCTGCTTAGTATATTTATGGTTGTATGTCTGATTATTTAAATGTTAAACGCCCCCAAGAAAAAAATAGCTCTGCGTTGTGGTGCATCTGCGATGATGTAAACAATCTCGTCTGGGTTTCTCGAACGCGCAGGGTCTAGTCGCAAAGCGAGGGAATGGATGACGACATTGGCTGTTTCCTGTTTAGACGGGAGTCTAGCTTCCAGCCCCTTCTTATCTGCTCCCCAAGCACGCATAGCACCTTCCTGAGACCGCGTCTGACCACGAAAGCAAAATTGAAACTCATTTCATCTGGATTTTAGAAATCGGGGGAACCTTAATATTCCTGATAGGCAACAGCGATGTTTTCCACCTACGGGGGAGGCGGATGGTCGTAGGAGGTTCTACGTCATGCCTCCGAAAAAGTCCACCCACGTCTTCGCTTTAGGTCTGCCGGGCGATCACTCATTCCACCACCACCACCCCTTCCCCTCGCTTTCTCTCTTCCCCGCTGTTTTCTCCATTAAATCCACGGACCCTCTTCCTTCACGGTCGAGCCTCCTCCCCCCTCTCGCTCATCTCAATTCACCCGGCCATCCATATCCCCCCTTCCTGCATCTTCCCCGTATCTCACCCATCTCACCCGTCTCCTCTGGATGTAGTTTTCCATTCCTACCGAGAGATATCTGCGATCTGTCTCGCGGAATTAGACCACCGTTAGTATACGAGGAGAGATAGATGTTGTTGCTGTATGCGATTGAGAAAAATTAAAAGCTCTTCGAAGCTATTTATCATTATCTTGTTTACGTGAGTGAGATAGTGGGAACGGGGTCTGACCAATTTTCGTTTTGGCTGGAGGAGTGAGTGCGAGCATGAGTGGTTATGCTAGGAGTTTTCTGTCAAATCTTGATGTTTTTTCCCCCATTTTAGGATGAATCATTGTCGTCTGTCTGAATACTGAATACGGAGCGATGTTTTTCAATTTGTCAATAGTTTGTGCCACGAAATGACGTCGTCTTCTGTAGTCAAAGATACGTCTGGACGTGACTTGTTCAACACATTCGTTTTTTTTTTCAAAAAAATTCATGTTGGACAGAACCGGAATCCGTAAACATCTTTGTTGACTTTCTCCGAAAGTGATTTAAGTAACTTGGGGCAAAACTCATTTTTTATTCAGAAATGATGTTGCATGCATTTTGTAGTAAAGGTTCTGTCGATAACTGTGATACAGTTGAACATACTTTTATTTTCACAAACTAATCTTGAGCCTCTTATTTTGTTCTTTTCCAAACTTCTACCGAGAAAAAGAACAAATATGCCAATGTTTTTTATCGTTCTACTTTATGCTTTAACAACGCTGATACCTTGTTCTATCTGGACCTTTTCTATTCACTTTGGCACCCTACTTAATATTGGATAGGTTTCCCAGAAATCAATGCTCGGATCGCAGATTCGTGTCGGCTCCTGACAGTTAGTTTCCGATATGTTTTCTTTCCTTCGTTCTTTGTTTGCCCAAGACAGTTGATAGAGCCTGACATGGATTGAGGGGATACCATGAATCGATATTAGGAACGACGACGACCATCGCCTCAAGCAACTGACTGGACAAGGCGAAGAATGGTCAGGTTGATCCAAAAAGAATAATAATTCACGTTTCGATAAGACCACACTAAAATAAAAGCCCGAAATCTAACCAGAATATCGAAATAACGATAGCTTTGTTTTTCAAGTGAAAACTGGCTTTTTTTAGACTGTCCAACAAAATTTAAAACAAAGTTGTTTGATTCGAAAGCTCACCAACGACGTAACACAAACCATGAAATTGGCACGGTAGTGCCGTAGTTACTTCAAGTCTTTATGTTGTTGCGGTCATGAGATATGAATTTAATAAATAAAAATATCACCGAGTGTGGGCGCCGTGACGAGCTACTTATGACGTCACAAAAGCAATGATAGTGAACTTTAGAGCTACCGGAAGCCACGCTTTCTTGTAGTGCGTGCGCGATATTTGTTTAGAAATCGGTATTGAACTATCGATAGTTACGAATATCGCGCAACACTATTTTCCGGGAGACTTGGGTAATAAAGTTAGTTCACGTACACCTCATATAATTGTTTAAAATTGGATTTACCTTCATTGCCATTTGTTGGCGCCAAACAACTTTTGAGATGACATGTCTCTTAATTCGAGCCATCTGTTCGCAGTACACCTGATCTTACTTCGAAAATCCGATTCTGAAAAATAAATAATTCTACTCGTAGCTTTTTCCTCTCCATCTTGTTATTCGATTGTGATCGTTTCTTCTGGATTGTATCGCCCTGCGGGCCTCACTTCCGTCTGGCTCCTTCGAATCGATCCGATTAATGCGGAATCCAATCTCCAGATTCCAAGAAAACATCAGTTTCCTACCAACCTCTGAACCATTGTTCCGATTTTTATAATCCAAACTCATGCTCGGTTAATTAAGACGGCATCGATCTTAATTTCACATCGTCTGGTTCTTTTTTCTTAACGATTTCTAAAATTGGAATTCCTATTTTGTAAAATAGTACTCGGAGATTATTAAATGAATAATAATTATAAATTCGTGATCTAGTGTTGAAAATGTCGCTGGCATCACTGGTAGAACGTGATTGGTGCTCGAATGTTCAGCGCCATTGTGGTCAAGTGAGACGCCATCTTGGAATTTACCTTTTTATTGACAATTCTTAAAACTTCAACGACTGATATCTCGAGAAATAGGCAAAGTCGAGATCTCAAACAACTTGCACTCGACTACAAATTTGCATAACTATCTACAGTTAAATTTTTATTGAAGACGTATAGTTTGAAAATTTTATAATTAAAAAGAAGGGGCACAATTTCAGGATTAAAAGTATATGTACTGCGATTATCTTGACTCGTCAGCTAGCTCTAGTTTGTTTGAGTTTGAGACTATCTCGGTGCAATCAATCCAGCAGCATTGTGTTGCTCATGTAAACAGCTGAGGGGGGAAAAGTGCACAGCCCTCTACTGAATCCGATCGATACGTAGTCCCGACGTGATACAAACGGAAAGATATAGAAAAGATCGTCACGATACATTGCTCGTCTGTATATATATACTTTTATACGTCCAATTCTACCGAACATGCCCTCTTGAGAGATCGGGACACATTGGGTTCCGGTCGAATTTACTTATATCAGGACTCCATCGGTATCAGTTCAACATATTTTAAATTGCAACGGACGTATCGTTGCAGTGCTCTCATGTAGAATTAACTATCACGACAGTTAAAATTTTGAGAGATAGTGATTAATAATTATGAATAAGTGTGTATAGTATGTGTATTGTAATCGAGAGTTCACTGCATTCACATTTTCTACTTTTAATTAAGGTTCTTGACTAGTGACGTCAGGTCCAATCAGGGTGCAGGAAATTAGATTGTTGTGTGACTTTTCACCTAACCGGGAAGCGACAAACTGGAAATAATCAATTACTTGATCTATATTGTCACCAAGTATGCGGTTACGAAACTGTAATTTGGATTCAACACATGAATCCAAATACCATTTCATTGGACTATGAATGTTCAGGGAATTCAAATAATTCAATGAAATAAGAATTGTCCGATTAGGGAATGGGGGTCGTGGGAGGATCTTCCTTCCAGACCTATACATGCATTCCGTGGGAATTTGGTCGATCCTATGTCCTCAAGACCTTTTCTTTTACTTTGCTTGGGGAGGGAACGACTCGGAGAACAGATGTTGCCTATCGTTTGCAGCAGGAGGTTAGTACGAGTCTGGCTATTTTCGTAATGGCACAAAGAAAACCGCTACATTAAATTTCGAAGATGACATGGGGCCCCATTTCTGTGTTAGAATATAGTAGTTAAATAGTTAACTATTTCCAAAAAAATTCTAAACGACATAATTCTTTATTGGTCTAAACGTCAGTTCTGAATCATGAAATATCAGACGCATTGCTCTATAATATTTTCAATAAGAGATTATAATTTTGAAATACGATTTAACATTTGAAAACCGATCGCGTAACAAGTTGTTTATCTCAAAAGACAAATGTGTCCAATCAATTGGCAAATAAGACATCAGAGTTAATAGGAAACCCAGTATTGCTTTTTACGTCGTATGCCAGCTTCGACATTTCGATTAACATTCAGTAAGGTCAACATGCGAAGCTTCAAGTCAGTAGATTGGTTTTGTATTTATTTGGGAGGAAGCCATTGGGTTTAATGGAAACCGTAAAAGCGATAACGTAGACCATTATTGATGCTCACTCTTTTGTACACACTGAGAATGGATCCTCGTTAAGCAAACTCTGATTTAACTGTTTCTGGTAATTCCCCCCCCCCCTCCGTTATTTGCTAGGTCTGATAGCTAATCCCGTTCTCTTAACTTTTATGGAGTTATCAATTGGGCTTAATTTTTGTTCTAAAATATTTATTTTGGAATTAATATTTGCGGAGTTACTCGCTAGATGGCGTTCGAGCCAAACACTTAGGCATTTTGTTTAGTCTAATGTGTTTGTTTAGGAGGCTTAGCAGCTTTCTAGTCGGCCCAATAGCTCACAAATCTGATTCCGAGTTTCCAATTAGACTTGGGGAATTGGCCATTGCAGTGCACGGGGTAATGCAGGCAAGCTCCTTTATGACGATTGAGGGGGAGCTTCTCAGACCAACCTCTCAAAGCCGTGATGACTCAAAGCGAAAAGGAGAGTGGTCCATCCTTGCAAGGAAGAACGAGGCTGCCAAAGTCTCATATCCTCCTATAAAAGATTTCGACTGCCCTTATCAAACTACTTCCCCTTACCCCTCCTCCTTCCTCTGAGCTGAAATTGCCCATCTGGAATACGACTCGCATTGATTAATACAAAATGGCCGTTGCCCATGCCATTACACGGAAAAGGATGGTCTGTTTACTTTTAGGATGGACACATCAGCATTTATTTTGAACCGCACTATTACCAGTTAGGGATCTGATTAATAGGACGTTGATCCCAAAATCTATCGATGCTTCGATTAATTTGTTTTCGAAAATAGCATCGGCTATTAAAAAATCTTCTTCTTTTCTTTCAATTGCGTAAATCTGAATTTTGCCAACACCATGTGAGGCGGTGTCCCTATGTTGGTTATGTTCTGTATTTTATTTCCTTCCTACTGTAATGTCGTTGACCGATACATGACCTCTCTTTATAGTTAGTGGGTCACCCTCTCGCTTCTCTCTCAATAACAATAACAATTACTACGGCTCTGTCAATACCCTGTTATTGGCTATTTTGTGTACCGAGAAGCCTCACTAACTGCTTTCATCACATGGGGGATATAATCTCTTGGTAAATAATGGGGGGGAGGGCAGATGCCCAATTTATTGACCCCAACGGTTGATCTTGTAATGAGATTGCCGCTCTCATGTTTAACAAACGCATTGGGTTTCATTGATATATCCAGATAAACCATGATATTAAGATTCCCTTGGTATTTTTGAAATCTAATGTTTGGCTATTAGAAATGTTTGTTGAGGTGGTTTACCACGATGAGGGGATGACCTGGTAATTTTGGGTTACCTAAGAAGCCTAAGAAATAGATCTTTAACGTGTTCCGATGTCGTACAGGAACGGGTCACGGCTTTACTTCCATTCCGAAGGAAAGAGTATTTGGAAATTTATCTCTTTCGAATAATTCCAGAGGTATCGGTCGGGAATCGAACCCGCGTCATGGATTGAGAGAACACGCTCACTACTATATATGCCATACGAAACTCTGTATCTTAAATTGTGCAATACTTGAATATCTAGATTCTAGTATTTAGCTGGTAATTTATTCTGGTTTGCTTGTTTGGAACTGTTATCTGGTTTGCTTGTTTGGAACTGTTATCTGGTTTACTTGGTTGGAACTGTTATCTGGTTTGCTTGGTTGTCTCGTGAAATCGAC
>JAQGBY010008605.1:0-10455 GCA_034698785.1 Mycogona germanica
GGTAAGGAATACCTTGGTAAGGACACCATCGGAAAACGATTCATAGAGGAGACAGAAGGAAGCTGAGAAACAGATCACACGCTGAACAACGACGACTGAAAACAATCTTCTCATCTGGCTTATCTGGTGAAAGTCAAAGTGCACCTTCATCGACCAAACCAATGGGATCGACAAGGTCATCAGTAATCGAATTTTAGCAAAAATCTACATGTACAACAAGTAGTAAGTGATCCAGAAGCAAGTGTGCAACAGAAGCAGCGTCCAGACTGAAACCTGCACAAACAAATAAACTTTGGCAGACAGCTAGAGGACCAACCCCGAATTTAATTGCGCGCTAGTGCTTTGTCTTATCCATAATATAATAATTTTTTTTTTTCTTTTCATAATAAACATATACAACAATTATCTCAACCCTTGTCCGTGAAGCTAGACAATAATAATTGCCGGGACAAGTGAACTTCGCCCATAAATATAATTTTTTTTTGTTGTTTGTTGTGCAGTGCGGCCACACCAGTTAGTGACCTACCCCTGCACAAAGTGTTGTTTTATGTAAATTTGTGGTACTTAATTTGTATGTGCTAGCAAATTAACACTTAACAAATATATATGTAAGCTAACAAAAATATAAATAAATTAATAAAAAGTGTGATTATAATATCTCACAGATACACAATAACTTTAAAGATATATTTCATAACATTAAATAAAAATATAGGTCATTATTTTTAGTGCTTTTAAAATAAATATAGCTAAAATATATTATAATATTTTCTTGTGAATTCATTACTCAATAAGCTAGCAGCTATATATAATTGTTAACTGTTATAGCTGTAGCCCATATCTACAATTTTTATATACCTCATATTTGTTTGTTGAAATAATTGTGCGTCAACAAATCAAAAAAAAAAAAAAAAAAAAAGTCGTTCCATAAATATTGTAATATCACAATGTCGAAAAAGGGAGTACAACCTCCTCCAAAGCGCGCTGCAACGAGGAGAGGTACTGGGTTTGGGTTTATTCCGGGATCACAAAATGAAATAGAGGAAGAGAGCACGACATCCGGTGCTTCTGCCTTTGATTTCTCAGGAGATAACTTCTTACCGAGACATAGATCCGGTGTAGAGGCAGAACAACCTCCAACCCAAGACCAGAAAGATGATATGATAAAAAAACAAGTTAAACAATCAGATAGAGGATCTCTCACACCATCCCACGACAGTGACGAACACAATGCGATCACGCCTGATTTTATGAAAGATTTAATGCGGCATATGGAAGGAGCAATCGAAAGTGCTATTCGCAGAGCCATCCCTACCTATAACAATGATTCTCGCCCTACAAGTCCTCTTCCTGAACCTACCCCGGCACCAGTAGTGCATAATGCGCTGGCCAACCTTCTGGACAGCGTGCAACGGTTCCAGAACCAGGTCAGTCCAAGAGGACGGCAAGAAGGGAATCCAGTACAACAGGCCATCGCTGCAGGAATATTGCCCCCACCAAATGCTAACAGCACAGCAGTGACACAAGCAGCACCTGGGGGTGGGCCAACAACTCCAGCAAATGCACAGCCACCAACATGGCTAGTACAAGGACAAGTAGCCCTCAGCACCATTGATCAACATGATGATGACATTGAAGATCAACCGATACGTGCTACACCGATCAATCGTGTCCACTCACGAAGCCGACCCATGGATAATCCAGGAAGGCAGATCGCAGACCAAGCAGCAACTCACAATAAAGACAAGGTCGCTGGTGAACAGGGGCCAGGTCAGTCAAATGATCAACCAACACGTACCGTGAGAACTACCTTCAACAACCAGTCGGAGTCACGCCATATGGAGTCACCACGGAATATTAAGATGCCGATATTTAATGGGAAGTCGACTGATGATGCCACTCCTTGGGTGCACAGAATCGAGCGCGCAGCTTCGGATAATGGTTGGACAGACCATCAGGCTCTAACATGTGCCTTGTCCACCACTGGAGACGTGGCAGCAAGATGGGTGGACTCCTACATTACAACAAATGAAGAAGCAACGTGGAAGCAATTTCGCGATGCGGTGACTAAAAGATTTGGTCCGCCGCAAGGCGAAAATCAAAGATACGAATCTGAGTGGCGTACCAGACGGCAAAACACAGATGAAGATGTGGACACGTACGTTCGCGAAATGCTAGATATTGCCAATCGACTGGAACGTCATGTACATGATGCAGAGAAGACCTCTGTCATACTCGCGGGAATAGACCCGGAATTATGTCACGAGGTTACGGCCCAGACATATAATGATTTCGAATCTGTCCACGCTGCAATCATTAGACATGCACGACGTTTAAATAACAAGAAACAGCTGAATGCAACCAAGCAAGCAGCGCAATCCACAAATAATCAACCAATGCGCATCGTACAAGCATCAGCACCATTTCAAAAGACTACACAACCACAGCAGCAGGCATATCAGAAGCAAAACGTGCAGCAAGCACCAAAACAAAATGACCAAGGGACACGTAGCAGTTCAACAGGTGCTCCAACAGCTGGACAGCCTTCAGCTGCCCAGCCAGTAACCAGAACATACAACCACCTCAAATGCTACAAATGTGGCGAAATAGGTCACATTAAGCCAAACTGCACCAATCCAGCGGTGGTGAAACCACGAGTCGCCTATCTTGCAGTGGCTGGCAATCTCGATCCAGACCAACAAGTGTACTTTTTACCTGAGCTGAGCGACGACTCCGGATCAGATGGCTATGAACCAACCATAATGATGCACGACGAACCGATGACCACCGAGCACGCAAGTGCTGGCGATGTGACACATGCTGTGGCAGCCACAACAAGCCCTATTGTGCAGAACCAGGGAAACTAATTCTGGCGGCACGATTGGGAAACGTTGTCGCCAAATATCAGACCGATATGATATCCCCACAAATACAAACTACAATCGATGCATCAATTAATGGAATCACATGTGATGCATTAATTGACACCGGCTCTACGCACTGCGTCATTCTGGAAGACCTTATGAAGCAAGCAAAATTATCAATAACAACTAAGACTGAAACAAGTATCGTATTAGCCAATGGAACATCAGAAATGGGGTGCCTTGGGTGGACAAGAGCGGCCGTTAAATGTCAAAATGTTACCAGAGAAATTGACATTGTGGTGGTAAAAGAACTCAGCACTCCGCTAGTAATTGGAATTAATTGGTTGTCTCTTGGCAATATCTCAATAACATTAACAAAGGGCACAACACTCATAACTTCAAAAATACCACATATGGTTGCACCAAATACGGTTATCATGGCTGCGGCAGCAAAAGTACATTTAATCCCCATTCCCACGATTCCAACGGCAACAACCATACATCTTGCAATGCCAATCACAATACCACCATGGCATTTTGCACACGTCCCATTGTACACTGGAGATACAGAAGATAGACTGTATATCTGTGAAGCAAAAGCAGCACTGTTACAGCGAAAAGGAATCACTAATGGGAATTCAATGATACAAATTACAAAGAATCGTGGGTCTACACTGCTGACAAACTTAACGGGAGAATCAGTCTTTCTGCCAGAAGGTACTGTAATTGGGAACATCACACCGGTAGAAGTTACACAAGTTGCGGTACACCACATGAGAGCAGTTCAACCAACCAGTCAGGCAGCAACTGTGACCACTGCGGACAGTTCAACAAACGATACACCAGCAGGAGATCCGCATTTCCCGGTGAATGACGTTAAATATCCCGATGATCTGACTCCATATGAACAGCGAGCAATCGAGGAGCTGCTAATCACCTACCAGGATGTATTCTCAAAAGATGAATTTGACCTGGGCGGCTATAATGCAACCAGTCTTGACATCAGGCTCCACGATCCTATTCCGTCACGCCAAAATCCTTATCCCATGGCATGGACAGAACGCACTGAGCTCTACAAACAAATAAATGGAATGTTAGAGGCTGGAGTCATCAAAGAATCAATCAGCCCTTGGTCGTCACCGGTCGTCTTAGTGAAAAAGAAGGACGGCTCGATCCGATTATGTGTGGATTATAGGAAATTAAATGCAAAAACGATTCCGGAAACATATCCACTTCCTCGTATTGATGATGCCATCGCAAAATTAGCAGGAGCCAAATACTTCTCAGCAATAGATTTAAGGAGTGGGTTCTGGCAAATACAAGTGGCTCCAAAGATACAAGAACTAACTGCATTTTCGACACCGGACGGCCATTATGAGTTCAAGCGTATGCCGTTTGGACTAACCAATGCGGCGGCAACATTTCAACGGACAATGGACGCCGTATTGGGTGGATTAAAATGGTCAATCTGCCTTGTGTACCTTGATGACATAGTCATTTTTTCTGAAACTTTCGACGAGCATCTTCAGCGTCTTAAACTCGTGTTTCAACAACTCCGTGCTTATGGATTAAAATTGAAACCGTCAAAGTGTTCATTCTTGGCTGACACCATGCCAGTGCTAGGATTCACCGTGAACGCTACGGGAATCCTTCCCAATGATGACAAAATAGAAGCGGTGAAAGATTTCCCAATTCCACGGTCGCGCAAAAATGTACGTAGCTTTCTTGGGCTGACGGGATATTACCGTCGGTTCATCCCACAATATTCTAACAGAGCAAAGGGCATGCGTGTACTCACCAGTGACTTGCAACCGTTCATCTGGGATGACGCTGCGCAGTTTTCATTTGAAGATTTGAAAAAAGCGTTAATAACTCCTCCCCTTCTGCACCATTTTGATCCAACAAAGCCAATAGAAGTCCACACAGATGCAAGCGATGTCGGTTTAGGCGCAGTGCTCGCACAACCAGCCGCAACAGGCGGCGATTATCCGGTCATGTATCTCAGCAAAGCGCTACAAGGAGCAGAGAAGAAATATAGCGCTGCGGAGAGAGAATGTCTGGCGGTTTTTTGGGCAGTGAAAACACTACGCCCATATCTCTATGGCCAATTTTTTACTGTCGTAACAGATAATATCGCACTGACATGGATGACGAAGTCACACGATCCGCACAACCGGCTGGCACGCTGGAAGATGGAACTTCAAGGTTACAACTATGTTGTGCGTCATCGACCCGGTCTAGTGCACATGAATGCCGATGCATTATCCCGTGCATTTGTTGACCCTCAGGAGAAACTCGATGACACTGGAGTTCTGGAGCAAGTTATCTGTTCAATGTTGTCAGCAGCTGAAGTAATTCAAGAGCAACAAAATGACGATGAGATTAATGCATTGCGACAGCGCCTGACCTATGCTTCAGATCATTCAGATATTTTCGAATTACACAAGGATTGCTTGTTCATCAAAGGCACAAGAAACTCCAAGAAGCCAGCTCGTTTGGTGATTCCCGAATCACTTAGAAAACAAATTCTTTGGGAAAGCCATGACAATCCAACGGCAGGCCATGGGGGAGTACAGAAGACATGGCATATAATTTCAAATCGTTTCTGGTGGCCAAAGATGAAAGAAGACGTCCGCAATTACGTGGCAAGTTGCAAGAGTTGTTCAACCAAGAAAGTTTCAGCACCACTGCCAAAACCGGAATTGGTGCCAATTGAGATCCCAGTTGCACCATTCTACAAGATTGGGACTGACCTCATCGGCCCCATGAAACTCACTGGCAATGGTAACAAATTTATAATGGTGATAACCGATTATGCCACAAGGTTTGCTGAGACCAAAGCTCTTCCGTCTGCAGAAGCACTACCGACAAAACAGTTCCTGTCTGAGTATGTTCATCGTTATGGAGTACCTCATACTCTCATATCTGACAGAGGCACAAATTTCACCAACCACTTCTTAGCTGACTGGCTCGAGCGCATGGGAATCAAACACAATCTTGCCACAGCAGGACATCCACAAACTAACGGACTCACAGAGCGATTCAACAAAACAATTGTTTCAAAAATTATAATGTATGTCAACAGTTACCAAGATGACTGGGATTTATTCTTAGATCAGACAACATTCAGCTACAATGCCGCAATTCAAGACAGCGCCAAGGAAACTCCATATTATATGGTGTTTTCCAGAGAACCAGTGAGACCATTAGACAGACTGCTACCCGCAAGAGAGGAGGGACCCCATGATTCCAGAAATGAGCGTCAGCAAATTGCACAGGACAAGATAAAGAAAAGACAGGAATACGACAAACACCACCGCAAGGTGAACTGTCCAGAATTCGAAATTGGTACACTCGTGTTTGTAAAGACAGATCATCAAGAACCTGGAACTACCACCAAGTTCCGTGAACGATTCCGAGGTCCGTATGTTGTTTTGGGCAAGCCAACTGAGGTTAATTATACCATTGAACTACTCCAAGAAACAAAAGAGGGAGAACGCCAGGAACCTATTGTGGTGCATGTAGATAAGATGAAGAAAGGCGTAATGCGATATCTTACTCTGCAGGAGAAGAATTGGTTGCATAATTACGAAAACGTGATTGACACGGCAGTGTTACAGCAACCACCACAACTAGATGAAACCATTGACCAAGACACTTCAGGGGTTGATGACAATATGGATATGAGCCAATTAGGACCACCAGGCCCTACAGCACACCCAGCTGCTCGCCCTGTGATTGTAGATGACTCGGAGGATGAAGAAATAGAATACACGGAACTTCTCCCGGTCGGAGCAGTTCAACCAGACGTGCAAGATCAGCCATCCACATCTGGACAACTCACAAATTTTGAGGCAGCAGAGCAGCAAAGCAAACGGCAACACACCACTGTTAAGCCAAGACCACAACCGTTTGAGCTCGATTCTGACTATTCCGGGTTGTCAGACTTCCTGTCCATCTCAAGTAGTGAAGCTGACGAAGACGATCACACTCCTAGAGCACATAATATCAACACAATAGGGAATCACTCATCAGAAGAGAAGATAGCGGCAAATACAGCCCGACAGCCGTCACCCACACAGGTGACACTGTTAACCAAAATGATGGCACTCTCACGAGAGAATGAAGCGGAGAATGATGACAATTGCTTTCTGAACCCAGAGTGGTGGGAGGCATTTTTTGCCATGTCCAGCCAACCAGGAGTAAACCGCACCTTAGAAAAATATTTTGAAGAAATGCATGTCTATCGTCCTTGCAGCACCAATAAACAGCCCCAAACTATTACACCGGCTATAGGTGTGGAGAGGCCAAACTCACCTCCACCAATTAAAATAGAACAGGACATGGGGCCAACTGCTGAAGATAACATCAATAACAATGCTCAACCAACCCCACCAAAACAACGAAAGAAAGACGAATCAGCCATTTTTCCAGTTGAGAGGAAGAAGACAGCATCTGAGACACCCGGAACAATTATGACAACACCATCGCTTCCGGATGTGTTGGACCATGCCATCATGCATGACCTGGTGCCACAATCTCTCCACCCTTCCTCTATTCCCCAAATGGCTTTGGCACCAATAGTTCAGGTAAATCACACCGGAATCCAGTTCTTTGATCAAGAACATGAACCTACCTGGCAACTGTTCCATAAAAATCGTAAGGTGGTGTTCGGAGAGAATCTAGAATGTTTGGAATTTGACACAAGGATGCCATATGAATATGAGATCCGTCAAGATAGTGATAATTTCGTTCACCATGATGACAAACTATTGTCATATCACAACTTTCTGGATCGAGATACGGTTAGGGTAATTGAAACCAACAAACCCTACCATTTCCCAAATCCCCGCCCAGTACCTCTTGCTCCAGAACCATCTCAAGAGCAAGGGAGTTCTGTGCAGCAACAGGGGATCGAGTAAGACATATGTGAGTGCTCCAATAGGACAATATATTCCTTTAACATCTTATAATTCATTGTTAAGGAACCCTGTTATTCAGAGCACTCAGCATATTTTTTTTTATTATTATTAGTATCATTTTTCTTAATGTTTATCATATCTCCTGATATCATATTGTAATATCATGTAATAACCAGCTGTCCTTCTTGAAATGTCTGCAATATAAGGCATTAGTTTCATTCAAAGTACTAATTCATGTAATCATTATTGAGGAAATCACGTCGTTCGGAGTACTCAGACTAATTTTTTTTTGTTTGTATCTTATGTTTTCACATCTAATAATAAGTGCTATATCATGTATTAATTTTTGTGGTTAACCTTTAGAGGTGGTATGCACACTTAGGAAATGATGTCTTAAGAATGACACATGGGTGGACTCCTTTTTTCGATGAAATATCGTTCAGGACAAGTTGAATGTCTTGTAAGACAAATTGTATATCTTTTTAAGATAGTCCAATATATCTTATGAGAGCGGGGCACATTTTTGAGTTTTTTTATTTTCTCTAAATTTCTGAGAGATGTCAAATTTTGAGACTTGAAATTGTCGCCAATTATAGGGAAACACGATATATTAATAAGAAAATTGTATAAAAACTGGAAGCATTTTAATTTGAGATTTTTTTTTCTCTCTCTTAAATTTCTCCACATCTCAAATACAATAAGTGTCTTAAAAATGAGATAATATTTATTGTGTGTGGGCATATGCGACATTGCCTTCTGTACAATTTAATTCAGATTATTATCTGTCTTGAGCGATGTTGAGTTGGTGTTGGAGTCAACAAATAGTTCGCTAGTATCCCACCTGCTAACTAAAATTGTGTTAAGCAATTCTGCAAAACAACGTGCTATTCATCTCACTTTGTAGTGCATTTAAAAATTTTAGTCTTGTTCATGTATGCTGGCATATGAGATTTCCATTGGAATATCGACTTTTTCACTTAAATTAACTCGCTACATTTAATGACACAGTTTTCCTCCACGAACTTGGAACATATTAAATCGGTTTTTATACAAACCGAGGTCTTACCAACACTACAACACACCAATGAACACTCAATGTAGTTAGTCACCCATTTTTATTTAATTATAATAACATAATCATGACACCCACAGAGACACAGATTACTAAGATCGGGACACCAACAGGGACAGCCTTCTACGACCTCACTTGCGCGTTACATACATTTAATTGCGAATTTTTCGTATTTTTGTCGGGTTCATACCCACCTTCTGGAAGGTTGGCAACCTCTAATTTCGCCTGCTGGTTTTTTTTTATATATATTTTATTTCGTGTTTTTGATTTTTGTCATTAATTGTTGGTGCGGGTGACATTGCCTGTCACATAGTTAGTTCAGTGTTTAAATTTTGTTTTTGCCCACTCTTATAATATTTGGTTTTTGATCGCACAACAGGTTATAAATTACCTTGTCTTGATATTCCTAGCGACAAACAATTTCAGTCTTTAAAATAGAAATTTTAGCTCTTTCCATGTTAAAATAATGTATCATAATGGCGTAAGTTAAATTTATTTTTATTGTGAACTCCATTTGCAGTAATATATTATAGTATGATATAAGTCATTCGTCAGTTAACTTTATTCCAATTTTATATTCACTGTTCCTCTTAACAATTAAAATATGTCAATAGGACCATTCGAAATTTATACTTCGATAAATACTTTGGATCAGACATGATATTAACGGTATAATTCGTGAATATCGCATGTTTGCGGTAAAAACGGATGTTATGACCATAAACCGTGGAGCTGGCGATAAACAGGTACTTCGTTTAAACGAAAATGTGAAATATATACATGTCTGGTGGTATATGTATATTTTTAAATTTTTTCTTCTCGTGTTTTCATTAATTTTTATATTTGAGATATCATATATATGAAAGGCGCATTTCATTGAGATTAACTTTCGACTTTTTATTTTTCTAACAAACTTTCTGTTTGAAAATGCAATCGACAATTTGAAACACTACACGGCAGAAATTTCTGAATAAAGGATGACGTTTGTGAGCGCCACTGCGTGTGCGCGTCCCCACAATCGCCAGCGATGACGCTGTATTTTTGACTACGGATAAAGTCATGTGCAGGACGTATTCGCCGTCATACATCAATCTTTGCCGAAAATGTGCGGTTTTTTCCAAAAAGGGGGCACCACCTGTCAGGGACGCAGGGACGCACAACACCCGCAGCCAAGGCCGATGATCCATTCCGCGTGGTTTTTCTTTCACTGTTGCTGCACGTTGTAGTCACCTGGGGGCGCCACCTCCTTGAGACTTACTGTCTCAATCCACGTGCTCGGCTTGCGTCACCCGGCCGGGGATCATCAACTTGTGAATGACTTTTTTTTTCCCACGGTCCATTGACACCGAGAATTCACGGAGTAAATGCTCCGGTGATCCTCAAACTTGACGCAGTGGCAACCAGGAACGCGGGGCGCCCATAGCGCTGTCCGTTCATAGCAATTTGAGGGCCTAGGGGTGGATTATTTACCTTGGTTCCATGTGGTCATTGTTCCGGCGAAACGGAACACGTGGAGTAGGATTATATTTATTTTTACTGGCTGGGGCGCACGAGCATGCTGCTCCGACTGTCTTTGAATTCATCTTAAAGTAAAAAA
>JAQGBY010008606.1:0-10454 GCA_034698785.1 Mycogona germanica
CCGTCGTAATCCGCCAAAATAGTTCCAATTATTTGTAAATAAATGTAGTAGAATTGTGAGTTTTATGGATTATGATTTGAGTTTAGCGAGGTAAGTGAATGTGAAGTTGAGTGAAACAGCTGAATCCTAATTGTGCCTTTTTCGTGGGCGCAGTGAACCGTCAAATACTGAAATTGGGGACTCTGAGGCGACCAGAAATCAAAGTTGATTTCTCAACTTGATATTTTAGTCAAACTCATGACGAAAATGCACTTTTCTCACAAAACCATCGATTGAGTGGAATTGTGGATTGTGCGCATGCGCAGATTTTTTTTTTTTTTTAATTCACTGAAGTGACGGGTCACAACAGGAAGATTCTGTCCCCTCTCAGAGCTTAGGCCCTATGTGAGAGGCACATTTTCACCAGTACCCCGAGCCAAAGCCGGCGCCGGGAATCGAACCCGGGACCGCCGAACCGCAGTCCGTCATAAACCAACTGCGCCACGACGGGTCGTACCAAGATGACGTCATTTGATGTTGGGAATCAAATTTGAAAGACCAAAATGCACAGCCTGAGCACTTCCTTAATTGATGGCACATTTCCAATTTTAAAATCAAGTTGTTGGTTCGAAGAAGTCATTCGCCAAGTTTCAACTCAAGATACAAAAACGCTGTTGCAAAATTATCAAACCACTTATCCAGTTTATTACCATCTTTAACTACTTCTATTATTAAATCATATTTTTTAACTTCACTGTAGTCGACTGCATTACAGGATTTTCTGTAGCCCTCATGATGCTTAGTCACTGTGCGAGGGGGAACGACCAGTACCCCGGGATCCAAATTTTCGAGAGCCCGCGCCGGGAATCGACCCCGGGACCGCCGAACCACAGTCAGTCGCTAAACAAAACTGGGCTACGACGAGTCGTACAACAATGTATACGATTTTTAAAATGTTGTCTGCATGAGGAAATCCATTATTTTTTTATTCTTCACGAGTGTGGCCATCTCCCCGTGACATATTTTCAGTGTAGTCTGATACACTGCGAAAAGCCAAATCTTAAAATTAAGATATCGGCGTCCTTAAATTAGTTGATTAAATATTATTCGCTAGTAAAAAAAAGTGTGACTCTTTAGGAAATAAAAGCGCATGGTTTCTTGAACAGCCTTTACCCGAAGACGAGCTGCTTATCATGTGGCCCATCGATTATTATTTGTGTTTTTCTAAGCGCTGGTTCAAATCCTATATTATAAAACAGAGATTTTGATTCTCCTGTCCGTAGATTAACTCTCAAACGGATCAATGAAATTGCAGAAAATTTAACATACCGTTTCTCACGATAGTTGGTTGGGTTCCTCTCATTATACAGGTGTTCCATTTCAATAAAAGGGACTGAGTTGATCATATAATTGGCTGCGGGTTGAAATAGATCTCTATGGTATTTCAGAAAGTTTTTCCTTGCCTTTGCGATTGATTTTGACCCTGAGTGTTTCAAGAAACTTTTGTAGAATTATAGAAATAAATTACAAAATGTCAATTTCGTTTGTGTAATGTTTTGAACAATTCTTTGAAAGGAATATATATATATTACAAATTTTACAAAACGCTATATCGCCCGAAAAATTCCGAAGGTGTGTGGGGTTTGAACCTGCGATATAGGTATAGAAGTCAATCACACAATGACTTCATTTATCCTACATCGCTTAGGTTCGGGGGGAAAGTCGCTTTGTGGTGTAACCGAAAAATATTCAATTGAACTGCTAAACCATTAATTCGATCCACACTTTTTGTTAAACTAATGAAAATTTACAGCCGTCGAATCGAATACAGACAAAGTGATTCAATTTTAAAAAAACAATATTTTCTTTGAATTAAATTTTAATTCAGTTTAACAGATCACAATCAGAATTTCACAAACTTCTAGAATACCAGAAAATAGAACATCGAACCAAATCCTCACTAATCTAATATTTAAATTACAATTACATTACAATTATGTAGCCACAAGCAGCCCCTTATGGGGCCTATGGCGGGGATCAAATGACCAGTTAAGGACAAAGGTGTGGTTGTCCTATTCTAACAGGCTCTTGACTCGAGACTCATTTAGGCTATTCCACTGTCGACACACTCTGGGGAAATAGGAGTTGAAGTACGAGTCACAGCTACAATGCAGCTCCTGAACCATTTTAATATGTCCCGCTCTTCAACACCTAGTAGGAGCCAGTCTCACAATTTCCCCAATTTTCACATTACAATCCCCCTTCAGAATACGAGCCAAAAGCCCAATATTGGGCGCTTTTCTTCGATCCTCTAACGATTCCCATCCCAATTAACAAAGAAAATTTTCATTTAAATAAATCGTCGTCTGTTGTATTTTCAGCCAAGACATTCAAATTTCAAAACATTTATTTACCTAATACCATTTTACATGTCACAATCAAAATTGATCAATCTTCTAGGACAACAAAAAATAGAGCATGTCAGCATAAAGACCGCAGTCCAACACCTCCTCCAGTTCATGAAGGCTACCTGGAAGACCAGTTGAACCCGTAAAGATCTGAGGAGTGGCGTAACTAACGGCCACCCAAGAGACCACCAAGGAGATCGCCACCAGCATCACCACCAGCATCACCACCTTCACCCCCTAGACCCCCTAGAAGACCGCCAAGGACACCATGCGGACCCACAAGAGGCTTGAGGAGATCACCAACTATCGGAAGATTACTCAATAGACTCAATAGACTGAAGACCAAGTGAAGGAGGCCGCCCAATGGTCCCAGAAGTCGAGCTTCAATCAGAGCGTTTTCATTCTCCTCATTGACGGTTTCGGCCTATAAAGTAAAGAGATGGAACAAAAAAATCTGTCAATTGGAGAACACTCACATAGGGCCTAAGCTCTGAGAGGGGTACAGAATCTTCCTGTTGTGATCCGTCACTTCAGTGAATTAAAAAAAAAAAAAAAAAAACAGCGTTTTTCAACTTTATATCACTAGATCACTTTAAATGGATATTTGCCGAGTTCAAAAATGATAATATATATCTTATTGAATCTCACTAATCTAATTAGAATATATTGCAATCTTTAGTTGCCTTAAAGCAGATTCATCGATTAATTAATATAATTCAATATTAATTAATATAAATCATATTTGTTGTGAAAATTTTATCCTTCCACGTCTACGGTATTCCATTGTTTAATGGGATGTTGGTCACAATTAGTTTAAGGAAGTAGAACCAAAGTCGATTGGAGGATAAATTCTTAAGTGCAAACTTGATGTTCCATTGTTTCTAACATTTTGGGACAATATTCACTACAGTAATTCCAATGCTGCCACAATAGTAAAAATAATTCATAAATCATTGTTAAATGATTCCAGACTATTTCCAGTCCCATTAGCACTTCATTTGCAATGAATTCCTCTCAAATAATGAGAATGCTTACCTGGCTGATGACGACCAAGAACACCAAGACAGCGACGGAGCAAATGACGAACTTCATGCTTGATTATTGATAGTTTGTTAGAGAAGACTGTTTTCAAGTGTGAAGTTTAGGTTATCCAGGACTCATTATTTATAGGAAAAAATGATGATGACGTGCATTCGATTTAGGTCGATTTAGGTAATGATGTCTAGTTTACTGTCACATCATAACAAACAACTCATCAGCGTTGTGACGGAATAGATCACGTTACATGAGCTAACAATCTAACAATTTGTGTGGTCGCCTCTCACCAATAACATATTGGTTTGTTGTCTCGTAAACAATGAACGTCAAAATGGGACGGCTTATGTCTTAAACAATGAGGTCCTCAATGTCGCGTGTGACTGGAGCCTATTTAGTCAAGACATGTTGACATGACCTGGGTGGTGTCATCTTGAAATCCAAATAAAATCTGTCTGTCAGGTGTGACGTCCTGACTCATGACACCTATTCATGGTATGTCCTATACACGTAGACATTTTTTGTAATTGAACAGAAATCTTCCATAAATCGAATCGAGATCCAACTGAAGGATGTTTTAATCGCTTAGGAGGAATACAGAAACGCCAGTTTTGATATACACTTCAGTGAATTGAAACAAAATCATCAAACCAGCTTTATCAAAGTGAGTTCCCCAACACTATGAAATCTCCGATGAAGTTACGAAGATTGTACAAGAACCGTGTTGTGTTCACCAGTGCTTCGGTATAGCTCACCAACGGCGTAACACAGACCCGTGTAATTTACTCTGGATGTAGTCCGCAAATTCTTCGGTTAATACAAGGTTCTCACGATAAATCATTCGAGCTCATGTCACATTTAGCTCGATGGAAATACCATTTTTTCTTTGACTAACACATACACTGTAAAAAGTCCAATTTTAAAATTAATATAATATTAAACTTAGATCTCGAAAAATTACATTTTGATAAAGGTTTTTATCTCGTGCTAATCATTTTATAAAAGAATGTTGTCTCACTTTCATCATCGTCATCACTTTTTTCTTCAGCTGTAAGTCATGAGTATTTTTTTTTCTAATTTAATTTTAATTTTGCTCACAGTTCGAACTTCAATAAGCTCATTTCCGTTCTCCACTTTGACTGTTTCGGGCTGCGTTGGGAAAAATAAGTGAAAAACAGCGAGGACGCACCTTCACTCTACACACGTTTTGCTTATCATACGATTTAAAGCTACTCACAAAATTATCAAATTTCAATAGAACTAATTGATATTTTAATCCCTCATTAATAAAATGTAAACAACCAAAATAACTATTACAAATTTGTCCTAAATGCGCAGTTTGTGTTGTACATCAAAGTGTCTTCTCGACCATATGATATAAATCGAAGAATCAACCATTTAACCATTTTTTTTATCGACACTTCAAAATATTCCAAATTGAACCCGACCTTCAACTTTATTTATCCAATTGCATTTACAATTTATAAGGAGTTCCAAATTCCAGTTTACAAAAACGAGTACAGCGAAAATACACTCGTACATTGATTATCATCGTATTGATTTTATAAATACAGGTATTCAGTATACTAATGATAACAATAAACCCACGGACACTTCGAAAATTATTATCCTTTACATGATATTCTTTAAAAAAAAAATCTGTCGACGTTCTTCTTAAGTCTTAAAACTTCTTTTAAAGACTTTGCCCCAAAAGAATTTATGAAAGACTGTTCGGCAATTTTTTTGATTCACTCAAATGTGCAAACAGAAAATTGTTATACAGCTTAAAACTAATTAATTTTAAGATTTGGCAATTCCTCAATTATGAATATGTCTATACAGAACTCTGTATTTGAAATCCAAGAACTCTGACGCTTAACTTTGTAAAACATTAAGAACAATAGGATTCGTGAAAAGACATTTTTGCAGAAAGAAATTATATTTCTATTTAAGAATAAAATATGTGTTTTGATTTTATAAATGAGAGATTTTGAAAAAATGACAGGTAGGTTCACGGGTCATTTGTTATCAGAAATTAAAAATCTTAACACAATTTTCCATTTTTTAAACGTCAAATTTGATAACATCTGGAATCAATTGTCTATTGAATTAAGGAGTAAGAGTAAAATATAATAGATGATTTAAAAAAAAGTTCAGGTGCATCCACACTGCGATACTTTAACCACTGTTTTGATGTCTCCTTCTTCACTGCCCAGGATCTGTGTTTGAAAACCGGAGGGCACACACTGGTACTTCCGGTTGGTCAATGACATCAGACACATCTTGGGATCTTTTGTGTCCCTGCAGAAAAATTAACATTATTTCTCTATTAACAAATAAATTGAATGGGGCAATAATAATTGCAAAATAAAACGTTGGGACAAATGTGAAAAAATTGGAAAATCATCCATCAAGTGTTTCGTGTTCCATGGACAAAATATTTTTGGTCTATTGTCCGAACAACACATTTATCGGTATAAAGCCATCTAATCATATTTGATGTATTATAATTTAATCTTATGTTACTTTATGTCAATAATATTCTGTCTATTTTTCCGAATTAAAATTTCAAAAAATCAAGTTTCACTAGATAACCATTGCAGGAAAAAACACTGTGTATTTTTATAGCTTGGGTCTTATCTCGAAATTCCTGGTCACGGACTAAAAGGGCACCTCTGTCATCATGTCCATGAGGCGCCAGATGTGTTGAAAGATAAAGAAGGCCCACCTCTCTTCATAATGCAAAAAAGCAGACATTACGACTGTTATTAATTGGCGTTGTCTGCGCGGCGCCCCGCCATTTTCGTGATGGCCACCGAAGCGCCTTCCGTGGCGCCCTCATCGTCTTCACGGCGCCTCGACGTCATCACGTGGTCAAATGGTGACTGCTAATTTAGGCTTCGCTTTCGGCGGTCCGGCGCCGGCGCCGTCGCGACGGCTTAAGAAGAACGTCCTGGGTGGGTTCAGGCTACAGGACCCTCCTACCCCTGGTGGTGGCCAACAACTTCTTTCACTCAAAATAAACTAATAATTTCATCTGAATCGAACTTGACCATGTCCAAGACCATTTCTGGTAGTGATGGCTTGCAATTAAATAAGAGTTCCATCGGAAACCTGGTGTTTTCCCACCTCTCCTTACTCCTTTAGATCATCGGTGTGAATGAGGACGGAGGATCTAAGGAGGATTTCTGAATGGGGGTGGCGCCAAGACGCCTCTTTTCGTGTTTTGTTTCCCCAGACATAGGACAGCTTTTCCCCTGACAAGTGAATGTTGCTCATGTTGTACAATGTACGCACAACTTTGAATCGATGATGAGCCACATCCCACACACACACACAGGTAGGTTGTCGCCTCCCTGCCACCTCCGAGGGCGCCACCTCCGAGGCGCCCTGGCGCCTGGCGCCAAGCGACGCCACTGCGGATGCACTTCGGCTCGCTCCAAGGATGTCTTTAAATAAATTGTTCGCCTTGCGTGATTAAGCTTCGCGACGCCCCAAAAAATGCTGGACAGCCAAAACACGCAACCAACAAATTCTCTTGAAGAAAAAATAAGAGAATGCTGGTGATTTGTTTTTCGATAATCCCCATCTCGCTCTCTCTCTCTCTCTTGACCCTAGCTGTGTCAAAGTTGACCGCAGCTTAGTGAGTCGTTGACCGCTGCAAGTCAACTGGTTATAGAGACCCTTTGCCTAATGCATAAAATGGGAAAAATAGAATAGAAGGAATTTAAAATTTAAATTTCAGTCTCGATAATTGGAAAGAGGATCCACAAATCTTAATTATTCCCAAACTTCATAATCATTGGACAATATTAAATCGACTTATAATATAATCTTGAAAGTTTTTCCTTTCTGTTTTATTGTTTTTCTTTTATCCATCTTGAATGGCGTTTACTTACGACCGACCGAACGGCTTAACGAAATTTGAAAAAATCAAGCTGTAGCAAATTTGTAGTCGATATCCAAATCAACCAATCACAGCTCGAGGAAGATTCCAAAAGTAATTGCCAATGAGAACGAGCCATTATGATTCACTCGCAAAACAGTTTTTAAAATTTTAGAAAGTACTTTCGATGGCAAGACGGAGACAGCCGATAAGAAATATAAAAATGGGTCCATTAGCAAGAATACACCCGAAATCTTACAACAAATCTTTAATTAAAACGTCGTATTCCATAGATCAGATAATTCGGATACTTCTGGAATTTTATTTTTAAAGACAGATCTATCTGATCACGATTGTCTCTCAATAAACTCCCAAAAACCGAATCCGAACCCAGAGAACATTTTCTACATTTTAGGAATAGATTTAAAGGCTTGAAACCCATTCCTGTACGATATCAGATAAACATTAATGATCCCTATCTAGGTAGGTAGCCTAGTCTAGGCAATTAAGAATTGGAAATTAAGAAAATGACCAGGTCATCCCCAGAGAGGGATGAGTTCGGGCGGAAACGGATTTAACAAATTGTTCAAGAGCTCTTGATGTGAGGACAACTCTTCTATATGCGGCGGATGGCACGCACCTTCAGGTCATAGGTCACCCTGAACTAAATTTTCTCAGAGAGTTCTCAGGAGTCACATTGCTAACAGGTCTCAAAAGGGCAAAATTAAAATTATAATTGAAATTGGCGCCGAATACATTGTACTGAACAGCAATCCCCTCCTCAACAAGAGTCAGAGCCAGAGACGAAAATGTCATTTGTTTCAAAAACAATGTGTGTTTTTCCCCAAACGAGTTCTTGGTTTATGGGTAAAAGCCCAAAAGCTCGAATGACACTAACACAAATTCCAAACAGTTCTGAATTTCGTATCCGGGATTTAAGCTATTTACTGACATCGTCCATCCCATCCCACATAACATGATGTCCTCCATGCACAAACAAGCCGTTTAGTGAAACGCAACACAATGTTGTAAATAAATTTCCTAATTTTACCCGTACTGTGAATATTTAACTTTTGTCAACCAGGATGTCTGTGACATTCCTCGATATTTATATTTTTCTTTTGTATAGTCCCCCTTGACTACCGCGACTTCATGGCGCCACGCGACAGTAGCGCCATTTTTCCACCCTGGTGGATTTCACCACCAGCACTAACGAACAAAGCCCTAACAGCAGCTACCCCATAGGGCCTGCTTCGGAAAAAAGTACAAGGGATCACTCTTTGCTATTTGGTGAGCGGTTACCAGTGGAGCAGCGCCTCTGGTGAGCAACTGATGAAATCTACGTTTTCGTTGGAACCTCAGGGCGTACCACAGACGATAATATTCGCGAAACGAATAGGACTTCCGTGCTCTAGACCTTCTACCCTTCTTATAATAGACCTCAGCATATTATCTTCGTGCCTAGGTGATGGTTTCGCCCCTTAATTAGGCAATTAACGTTGTCGGCTGATGATATTCGCCTCATTTAATATTAACGCGGCAGTCTCAAACAGCTATCGGATGGTGCAGAAAATTTCCCATGCGCCTCTCTATTAAAGGGAACTTGCAAAATTGAGACAAAATGCAACTTGAACTAATTGCTTGGTAACACTGTAAAAGATGAAGACAAAATATGTCATTTTACGTCCATCAAATTGAGCATATTTCTAGAATATGTTAAGATAATATACTCTGAAATTGAGATATTGATCAATAAGATAGTACCACATTCTTAATATAAGGTACTTTTTCAAGAATGTCTAAGAATCAAAGTTGATACCAAATGAGAGTGAGTTTAGACGTTATTTTTTGCAGTGTATAAACAGCAATAAACAACCGTAAGTATTATAATTTATTCATTATTAATATTAACATTCGAATAAAAATGATATTGTGCAAACAATAAAATTTGAATCTATATTTATCCTAATAACATTTAGAGTTATTAATGAAGATGATAAAACCAGTTGTGATATTGGATAATTAATAATTTGTTTAATGTTGCATCAATCGTTGTGCAGTCTCAAATGAAGAAACTGGTATACATAACCGATTATAATTGATTACGTCAGAGCTAGCAAAATGAAGGATAACTTAATTAAGCCCTTAAGCTCATTCATATTTATTTTATTTTTAATCAATATTTAATTATACCCGGAACTTTCCACCAACCAGTCCAAGCACTAATATAAGTGTCGCATTTTTATGCTGTACAATAATAATCGGCTTGGCCAGGGTTGTATTTGCCCAAAAAAATCTGGGGGGGGGGGTCGGACCATAACAGTCAGGGTTATATTTGTAAAAATAAGACAGTGGGGGTAATAAAAAAATCAGAAGTGTCTTAGACGTCACCATTCCATCACCATTCATTTTTGTTCGTTTTCGTAATGTGTGGCATAAACGATTAATATCAAAACTTAAATTGTTAGCGTCAATTCATATGTGAACTGACTTTATGGATGCTCGTATGTGTGAATGGCGCCTGCACCGGCGTCAGAACTGAGACGACGGCTGCGTATGACAATCGATTAACATAGGAAAATTTACAGTACATGGTTTCAGAATTCCTCTATAACTCTTGGCGATATTTCCGCGGCCACAATATGTAAGCGATCAAGCAACGATTTTTCCCCCCAAAGATCGTGCCAACTGAAACACAATTAAATGTCTTCTATTAAAAATTTAAAATAGTGTTGTGACGATAGAAAATTCATCGGAGCTGATCGAGTGTAGCAAACAAAACCAAACTTAACTTAAAAATCCAAAATGACTTTTGAAAATGAACATAGGCCCCTTCGAGAGAGACGTTGTCACGTCATCCTATCCTATAAAACTAAGAATCTGATTTTCCTGTCCGGAGACTAACTCTCGAACGGATCAATAAATAGCATAAAATTTAACAGACCCTCAGTAGACCACAACAATTCGCTAGCGACGGAATTTCAGATCTCAATTTTCAAGATCACATAATAAAACAATCGTTACCAAATTTTGGATAATCTCCCTTTCGCTTCAAACTGAAAAAATGGGGTCTCCACATCAAAAGCATGACGTCGTCGATTTCACGAGACAACCAAGCACACCAGATAACAGTTCCAACCAAGCAA
>JAQGBY010008607.1:0-10453 GCA_034698785.1 Mycogona germanica
TGGTCGTTCCCCCTCGCACAGTGCCTAAGCACTATGTGGGGGACGTAAGGCCGGTTGTGCGGTTGACTAAATTTGTTGTTATTAAAAAAAAAAAAAAAAAAAAAACTAAGCGAGATGATGATAAACCTTAATTTAGCATATTAAAATTTAGAAATAAGGTTCGCCTTGTTCAAGTGGACAAAAGCATATTCAAGTGATGAGGTATTTGAAATACTCTGTATACGGATATGCTTGACAATTTATAAGGAGGCGCAAAATTTCAATTTGACAGTTCACCATTCCAGCAGAATTCTCTATTCCTAAATACCCATTTTAATACCAATACCCAATAATTGCAACCAGGTTTAAAAGGTTAAAAGGTTCGAATAAGCAGCCCGGTTTTCCAAAATCCATGGCGACAAAAATGAACCTCGGATCTTAGAAGGGATTGTCGCCCGTGGTTTACTGGAATAAAAAAGCGCGAATCTCCTCTCCGCATCTTACGAGGCTCTAGAAAGAAGTCCCCATGCCTTTGTTTTACGTTTTAGTGAGTTGGTCGGGCGATTACCTAATGAGGTGGAAGCCATAGCTTGGATGCGCACAGTGTTGGTGATGGGATTGTCGCGTCTGAACCAGACAAACGAGTAGTGTTTTGCATTTTACGTCGTCCACGAATTGTGTCGGCGCGTTCGTATTAGGACAGGGACGTACTGCATATATTCGTATATTAAATACACTGCAAAATGTCCAATCTTATAAATAAGATGCCAATGTTCTTAAATCTCGAAAACCTATATTTTGAGAAAGTCTTTTATTCTTCTTATTTTATGAGAAAATGTTGCCTCACTTCATTATATATGCTTCTCAAATTGAAAATGAGACAACAGCAAGATAAGACATTGTCTTAAAAGATCGAAAATTGTGTTATGCATTTGAAAAATGAAAGCGTTTGATGAATTTGGTGGCAAACACTGCTGTACTGTTTGTATTGCCTAAATTGAGAGAATTGATTTTGAGACGATTGTCTCAATAAGATGAGTAAATTTTATTTTATAATTTATTTGTCTTAGTTTTTTCACAACTCAAAAGAGAAAATTGTGTTATGCATTTGAAAAATGAAAGCGTTTGATGAATTTGGTGGCAAACACTGCTGTACTGTTTGTATTGCCTAAATTGAGAGAATTGATTTTGAGACGATTGTCTCAATAAGATGAGTAAATTTTATTTTATAATTTATTTGTCTTAGTTTTTCCACAACTCAAAAGAGAAAATTTTATCTTGATATAAAATATCTATTTTTTACAGTGTAGGCAGCGTTTGCCGACTGGCGGTTCAGATTAACCTAAACTATAGCCAGCAATTTATTTCTATTCTCGTCGAAAGGAGATTGTGGCATTGGAATCGTTCCGAGCATTCGACAAATGATATCGACGCCAGATATCGGGAGCGATTCGACTATTGAATGTGGTTGGAAACGTTCCCCACCATTGTCACACGCACGTCTATGTAGTGAGCTTCCCACTCTGAACAAGGACAAGCAATTTAGAAAATCGAGCTGCTCCTTATAAGCGAGCAATCACACAGGACATAACGCTATTGTGCGCTGAGGTTCAATGGGGAAGGGGAACAACATCCTCCTGCCCCTGATAAGATAGAAATTGTAGAAGTTCACGATATTGTGATTTTTATTATTGGGTTCTACTTTTTTTTTTACCACATCGTGTACTGAGTTCAAGTGGAATTATGCTAGCAACATTAAAAATAAAACTGCGAAGCGGAATGGGAAAAATGCCTTCCCAAAAAGATTTTTACCGAAAACTAGATATTAAAAAAATCCAGAGAAATTTGGTTAAATCAGAGAATCCAACGGAATCTTTCACTAGACTTGAAGCTGTGTTAATCATGTGACAAAATTTAGCTGATTTTATTGATGTTGCGACGCGTACTACGGTGATAATCCTAATCATTCGGAATTGGCAAAGGTGTGCTCAGGTAAGTTCCGAGAGTTCTCAGGAAGATATCCGCAAATTGCCAAAAGCGACGACGGACCTTCGTGTTCCGCATCCAGAATGAGGGCTCGGTGAAGAGCAGCACCGATCAGAAGAGGTAGGCGACGCCGACGCTTTCCGGAGCTCGAAATATATTGCGGAAAAAACAATGCAACGAGAAATTCCATCCGTCCCCAAGGAGGTGCATGTCTTTCATCAGCATATATTAGAAAGTCCAAAAAATTACTGGTTTTCGGCTTATATGGTCGCGAGAGGACACTATAGGCAGTGGATCGTATTTTATCCAATTTCCGGGGAGGTTTATGGATGCGTTAGGCAATTTTGCATTTAGGACACACCTATAATGCGAGGCTTAAAGTAGACCACAAATTCACATGACGAAATATAACCTATAAAGCTGCGTTTTGCATGCAACCTTTACAAACAGTGGGGTTATATGTCTAGAGTAAGTACTGACCCAAAAGTAGCATTTAAAATTTAAAAATAAATGAGCAATTGTGCATTTATGGGACAGTTAAAAGCATCTCAATTCACAAGTCATCTGGCTAATTTGTTATCGACTCTCACAGTTTAATCATATAATTATTTGATGAACTGATTAAACTGTGAGAGTTGGTTGTGTGGACAAAACAAAGTATCCAGTTTCTTTTCTTCCTCTTTCTATCTTAAAACATTCTCCCCTATATTTTGTGCTTGAATTTTACGATGCGTCTACAAAAGAATTGAGGTTCTGTAAAAATATCATGATAGCATGGCTGTCTAAATTAATTTCCAGTATTAGGTTTCAGAATTACGATCAAATAGCAGAGGAAATGACAAGAGAGAAAAATCGACCCAACAAAATACTCTTCACGCACGAATGCATAGACAGGAATGCTTGCCGCTGAGCATTTGAAATAATTCACCGCGCGAGGGCGGCCTAATGCAAAATCAATCAACCTAATGCGGGGCACCTCGCGCACCAAACACAGAGCCCACGGGGAGCAGACACAAGAATCGTTTCTGGGTTACTGAAGCGACCAACGAGAATCGTATGTTTTTATGACTGGTGCCCCAGTAGCGTTAACCTTTCAGGAAAAGACGAGAGCCTATGGAGAGATTATTTCCACATAGCGTCAAGTGGCTACGGCCTATGAGTATGAGCAGTAGTAGCCTCTTCTACGTTCAAACATCGATGTGAAAGCGTGGTTTTGTCGGCACGCGTGACGGCGACGCAACAAATGACGTCATTTTTCATTTTCTAGACTTGTGCTGACAAAATATTTGACTACTTAATATCACCTTTGGCGGATCACTTGTAGATTTGTATAACATTTTTGAAATTACAAAGAGCTCAAGATTGTACTCATCAACCATGATGCCCCCAAATCTTCATTGAGAGTGTCCCAGAAATAAAAACCAGGACAAACCTCTCCCCTCCCTGATTTCAGTAACTTGGTATTTCGGTTCCATCTTATTGTTCTAAATTAATTCCACCTTTGATTTTGAGTACAAACGCAGCCTCTGAATCGCGCCGCTCGCCACAATGTGAAAATCACTGTACAATATCGACTCCAGCCAACGTCGGAGGTGTTCTTGAGCATTTCAGTCCACGTTCGCGTATGCAGACTAACGCACCAACGCGACACTCAAGCCTTCTCTTTCTCCCCCCCCCCCCGCCCTTACCCCGATATCGATCGTCCGCCTTCAGACGTCACGTATTCGATGGCGTGCATTCTCTATTTGCTGCATGCCGACACGGATGAGACCCAACTCCGCGCGCTGGGAAAAATCCACCGCGCTCTCTCTCTCTTTCTCTCGTGGAGCGAGAGACGCTGTGACCCGCGCCCTCGGAACCATACGCGCGATCGATTTTAATGTGGCAACTGCAACGTTGAAATCAGTGCCGGCCGTGGGTCCTCCCCGGTGACGCCATCCTGTAGAGAAATCGGTAGCACATAATAGCTCGTCCACTCTCTGTACACATTTGAGGCAGACGGATAGAATACAACTGCACTCACTTCTACCACCCCTCCTTAGTTCTCTAACCGCCCTGCAAATATATTCACCAAATGCAGGTTTTAAATATAATTTATAGGCAATATACCGGCTCGGTTTCAACAAGAAGAGATGTTCGTTTTCCGTTCCACACTAGAGACTGGAGTGGTATTTACAAATTGTTGGGGGAGAGAAACGATTTTCACCCGCACACGGATGTGATTTGTTTAGTGTGATACAACATCGTGTTTAGAATACAAGTTTAAAATTTTAAGTCTTTAGACATTTTCAAATACATATCACACACACAACAGATTTTGTTAAAAAATATATTAGAAAATAAAACAGCGCATTTCGGTTTTATTGTACTAAAATACCGCATTATTGAATTTGCGCATTCGATCACGAACGAGCGCATTCATGGCAACGTCACGTAATATTGCGTGCGAAAGTGACGTCACAAAATAGCCAAACGATGTTCCATCGTCACGAAATTACTATTACTATTATGAATTAATATGCAATTGTAGATTATCTGAATACTCTTGTTATTTTATTAATAGAGAGAAATGATAAATCAGAATTCGGTTAAAACAATCATGAAACCATTGTGGGTAATATATGAAATTTCGTTCAAAGATGACGAAGCATTTAACTGGATCCTCCAACAAAAATATGTTTGGACAAATCAAACATGCCATGGCTAATGGGTACACCAGTTCGACGTCGTTCTTAACCATGTTTATACGTAATATCTGCTTTGTTCTCGGTCCATTACCAATGTCATCATGATATGGGAGTTTCTGATTATTGGTACTAAATATCCACGTATTACATGTATTTACGCACGCACCTACAATCAACCTATTACCTATAAACAATTATTTTGTAGTTTTCCTATTTGTAAGTAATTTAGAAAATCAATTCAGTAAACCGCCTTTGTCGAATAAAACTATTGTAATTTTGATGTTAATTTGTTGTACATGTCTCAGGATTATATTGAACAATTTGAATTCTTATATAATTTATCTAAATATCAATTCATATATTCATGCGATCTAGGTAAAAGATCCGTGGCATACATTTCCGATAAGGAACGGCTGCCAATTCCGCCAATTCAGAAGGTCACCTGAAAGTCGTTCCGATTTGTCTAGGCCAGTGACTAGCCACTTTTTATTGCCAATACCCGGAAACGTTTCCGAACACAAAATCGAATGTATATATATATGTATAAACAATTCGTTGACCCACCGACTACAATTTTTAATAGAATCACACTGGGACGACGAGACAGGCCCTTACCTTTCAAATCAAAAGCGACAGAGGACAACGTCTATGACGACTTGGACGGGAAGATAGAGAGATGAGCGGGGGAGACTTCCGAAAATCCGAGTTTTTTCCCCGGATAAATAAATATATATATATATTCGAGCGTATATATTATTTTCAGTCACTGCAGCAAAGCCAGCAAATAGGGTGTTCCAACGCGTTTTCCCGCCGCCTCTCGTTCAGTAAAATCGAGCGCGCGCACTCCAAAAACCGGGTACGGCGAAAACTGATTCAGTAGGAAAATTCATGATTAACCACGGTGGTACGGTGATGGCCTCGCATTACCATCGCTGTAGGGATCGACTTGATTTTTCTCGACTGCTCCTCATGAGTGAGGGGGAGGAGGGGTAGTAGTACACCGCCGTCACCACCACCACTACTACTGCCGTAGACGATTTGGCGTCAAAACAGCGCGACACACTACACACACGCTGTATGGGATACACGGGAACGAGAGATATATCCCAAGGAGGGGAGGGGGTGTAGGATGGGATCCGTATTCTCAAAACTTGGCGCACTGGAACCGCTATTTGCGACAGATATTGATTCTAGTCTCTCTCTCCCCCCGCTCTTTTGGTTTTCGCGATGGACTTTTCCCGGCGGTCGCCTCACTCTCCCCGTGGCCTACGCTCTTCGTGTACTAGTCTAATTTGAAATTCTGGTAGGTGGGGCACACATACACACACACTGAGTGAGAGAGAGGCTTTGGGCAAATATAGCTATTTTCTGATCATTTTTCCTCCAGACGCACACGACAGTCGGAATGAATGAAGATATCCGGGGCTGTCAGTGACGAATCCAGGACCGCCGCCGCGCGCGCATACGGGAGGCCTACGTCGACCGGTCCGCCATCTATTGAACGATCAGTACAACTGCTATTTCAATGGATCAAACCAGGTGTACAACTAGAAAGGTGAACTGAAATGCCGCGTCCAAATACGTATTTTTCGAAGTGTAAGCTACCCATGAATAATCTTATCCTAACTTGCATATCCTGCAATTAGGATAGGAGATTCCGACTGTTAAGGCGGATTCGCCTCATATGGTTCGCCAAAAAAGTATACGTATTTCCAGCAGCTTTTCTTTAAACGGCGTCCATCTGAATCCTGGACTAGATTTAATCCTGATGTTTAAAGTATGCGCCCGGCTAAATGACTACAGAAACGCCAATTTCGCCAATTTTGCAAAGTCCACCGCAGATTTGTAATGGATGCGAAAAACTAGTCGCTCGAATAGAGTTCAACAAGGCTGACGTTTGAATAAAGTAATTTTTGTTGCCTACTATTTAAATCTCTGCTCTCTAATCGTACACCTCCTTGTGTATAGTACTGAATCGTGAAGCTCGCCAATGAATACTAGACTCTCTCGTAAGTCTCTAAAGACCCCCATAAGGCCAATCCAAAATAGCATGGTCTGTTTGCAACGTTACCGTTGCTCGTAATTAGTGGCCAAAGCTAAAAGCCAATTAGTTTGCTGGTCTCACAAAAAAAAACACTACGATACTGCAATCGAAAGACTTTTGAAGCTCATGTCGATTACGTCATTGCTGTTGAACCCCAGTAATTAAACAACAATAATTTTAACAACCAATTTTTGACTCGCGAAAATGTCTTGGAATGAAAAATTAGTTATTACGGTTTATTATAGTCAATAATAAAATACCGAATTGATTAAAAAAAAGTTGCATTCTAAGCAAACGAATATCTGATACTGACTACAATAAAGAAGAAAAGATCTTTTGTAATTACATTTTATTGCTTCGTTTTATGTCAGATTGTTTAGCTTACAAACATAAAACCGTAATAATTGTCCAGGCAACTTTGAAGGTAACGATATAATCAAGACAACCAATCACAAGTTAGAGGAGAAACACCTTTTTCTGTAAATCCTTCTAACAATAACAATAATTTATTTATGGTATCGCGGGTCGGCCGCAAATGACAGATTGAAGAAGGCCTGCCACTTCCCCTAATGTGGTAAATGATAAATTAATAACATTGATATTTTACACAACAAACGAGCTTCATCAAGAAGCAATTGAACGTCAGTGAATTATTGTCAATAATTGAACAACTAAAGGGTTCAAATTCAAGAGGGCCAAGAGCCAAAAAATTATTTTTCGAGATAGTGGTTGCAAACCGATCTATGGACAAGCCCCAATAACAAAAGGATGTACTGTAATCCTTTCTTCAGTATGTGTCAATATGTGAAATTGGTAGTTTCTAGAGTCCCAGCAAAAACAGTAACGCAAAGTACAACATTTAAGGGATATTATACGATTTTATCATTTTCTTAGGAATGTTGTTTCCGGCACTTAGACCCTCTTGAATTTCAACTATTTTAATTAGATATATTAGGTTTCCCTATGTTTAAGTGAAAAGGAATTTAAATGATGTGAATGAGTTTATTTGAATGATTTTTGCTAAAATAAAAATAGGGCAGTTTATTTTTTGTACCACAAAAATCAGTCATCCGTTAAAAACAAATTAATAATTAATAATCGTAATCATTTGCAAGTGTGTACGAAGCAATACATTAGTGAAAGTGATGGATAAAAAATTAAACATAACTGTATCACATTAATGCATTATTATTTGCTCATGGTGTATTAAACACAGTTAATTACACATGTATATAAAATAAATATCCATTTCCATTGTTTTTAATCGCACAAATGTCGCTAAATTAATTGATCGGATCGATGATCGTTTAACGAAATTTCCAAACAGATGCTTAGTTCCAATTGGTTAATTACACATAACTGGCAAAATCGAACGGCAGACTAATTTTTCAAATTTAATATATTGAGTTCATGAAAAAAATGATTAGCAAGGCCAACTAGAATCGATTCAAAAACTACGTTCTTGGTATATTTCCCAATAAATTGTTTTTATTTGACGAAGTATTCAGAAAGTATCCTCTCGGATCCCGTTCATGGAGTCTTGAATTTAGAAAACTTGTCAACAAAACTTGTCAACTTGTGTTTTTATTATTATCAAGAAATTAAATCGCCTTTCATATATAATGCTTTGACTACCTAATCTAACTGTACAGTACATGTGTGTGGGAGAATCAGAGAGTGAGAGAGAGAGCTTCTATTAACTACTAATTAAGGGAAAGGGTAATGGATTAAAAAATAACAAAATAAGAAGTGTCTGCGATGATATAAGGATACCATTTCATATCGACAAAATCACTTCTACACTCTGTAACAAGAGTTAATGTGAAACTTAATCCAGGTCAACAAATATTGGTCTGTATTTTAGTCTATGGACCAACCTCAGAATGTATAATCATTCATCAAGAGTTCAAAGTTATTTACAGTATAAAAGTAGTACAGTTCATTACATGTCTACACCATATTTACATAAATATATTTTCTTATTAACGAAAAGGATGCTTTTCACATGTGATCAGTTTATCGCATAAAATAATGCGATCATGTACATGTGTTTCTTATAATTTCAACGGAAAGCGATTTTAATAAATGGACACAAATTACGTCATACGTGAAAATCGAGATATTTTGCCTCGTTTTGTGTTTTAAAATCAATTATTATGTACATTTCAAACAAAGGTTTAATAAAAAGCCTGGCAAGCAAGCTTATTGATCTGTTTATTAAAAGAATGTGAATTAGGAAAAATATACTTTTTAAATTAAGATTATTATATCAGATAAGAAAGTTAAATTGTTTTATACAATTATATTGAACATGACCATTTATACTGGTCACTCCATTAAAATCCTTTTACGTCTTATTCGTAAATTCTCGACTAAAGACAAAAATAAAATAGAACACATAAATCCTAATGTCTGTGCCAGTATAATAAATGAAATATTTATCCACAACATTATATCATTTCTACGAGTAGTCACCCGTTTTCTATAACTAAACATTTGTTACGTTATTATTGCGCTTATTAAAACTTGTTTATTTAAAAAGATTAATAGACAAACAGTTGATTGAATTGAGTGTAGAGTGCGCTGTGTTTATGCAGCGTTATTCCCAGCGGCATATACAAGTACGTGGATTATACAAGTCTGAGACGATGTTATCTACAAGAGGATTTTGCTCGATTAAGAAGAAAGAGTGAAAATAATACATTGTCTCAGTCGGTCGACACATGAACACTGCAATGTTACATATTTCGATGATGGTCAAAGGCTCAATACACCGATACTTATTTAGGTAAGCTAAAAATTGTCTATATTTTACGGCTTTATTTATATACTGTATGTATAAGCTTGTCAGCTGTATAGTTATTCTATGTCAGTGATGCGATATATCATAATGTGAAGTACTATTATTTAAGTCAGCATTTTTATTTCACTTTCAGCATCAGTATTGGGTGTATATTTTTCACCGATTAGAACAATAAAATGTTGATTATCGAATAACAGATCTCCCATCGCCATTGGACAGTCACGCTATGCCAACCTCAAAGTGCTTGCGTCTCTGTCGAATGAGACACGCCCCATGATATTATTCTGTTACAGACAGACATTTAAGAAAAATTAGACATGTTTGGATTATTATTTTTTTTATTTTCTTCCACCTTTTTTATGAATAGATTTGAGAAGGCATAACCGATCAGTATGACCTCCTGGAACGAGCTGTCAATAACGCAGAGCGCAGACACGAAAGGAAATATAAATACGACTATTAGTTCGCGCCGATCGGAGAGCCTCTAGCAGTGCAAATACTATTTGTCAATTTGGCATAGAGAACAGCAGCGCTAGTATCGATGACGTTGGAGCCACTGTGCGTTCCTGTTCGGTTTGCCAGTGGACGCTCGACTTCATCTGGCGATAAGGATGGTGTCGACTTGCGTGATCTTCCTGGTGCTACTCACACCACCTTGACTGTGGATGGGCAGTACCGACGACTGGAATGGCTGTCGGGGAATTGGCTTCAGCTTGATTTTCTCTGTCGGTTGTGCTCGCTGGGATTGGTTGGCGGCCGTGCTGTTCCAGACTCCGTAGAAAAAGTAGATCAGGATTCCTGGAGAAAAATAAAACGAAATTGACTAATTAGTTTACATCAATTAATAATGAACATAAACATTATTACATTTCTTAATTAAAATAGTGCCGAAGCACGCCAAGTCGGATGTCGAGTTAATGACTATTTTGCCGAAAAAGCAAAACGTTGAAAGCT
>JAQGBY010008608.1:0-10452 GCA_034698785.1 Mycogona germanica
GTCGGTTTGGCAGGATCACCTGGTTTTGCAGGTGTGGTCGGCTTGGCAGGATCACCTGGTTTTGCAGGTGTGGTCGGTTTGGCAGGATCACCTGGTTTTGCAGGTGTGGTCGGCTTGGCAGGATCACCTGGTTTTGCAGGTGTGGTCGGCTTGGCAGGATCACCTGGTTTTGCAGGTGTATCTGGCTTGGCAGGATCTGCCGGTTTACCAGGAACGTCTGGCTTGGAAGGTTCGGCACGAACAGCTCTTAGGGGACGACCCTGAAACAAACCAACAAACGATGCAATTCAGTAAACAATTTCCAAAGTACAAATTGAAATGATCCCTTTGTGCCACTAACCAATTGTTATCTTAATCTTTGTCGTGATAGAATGGAGAAATGTGAATCTGTTTGAAAGAAACTTGAATTGTGGCTATCATAATTAAGGTGTGTTAATTTCGGTTAATGTAAAAATTGCCTTTATTTTGAATCAGGGCTTGCCCAAAGAGATGCTTCCTGTACCGCATTAATGAATTCTTACTATTAAGATATTTATTTGGCTTTTGTGAGTTGTAAAATCAGGAACAATTTTTTTTTCAAATTTTCGACGGTTTCTTAAATTTTTCGCCTTTGTCACCTTTGTGTTTTCTTCATAAAAATTCCTCCTAACTTTTCGATTTTAGATGAAATTATTTTTATGTTTTTTCCTTACATTTTTAAATCAGAAATCTTGACTTTTGAATGCTCTGCATGATTATCAACGCTGATTTTTATAAACTAAATTTAATCCAGACCTCCGTGGTAAAGAAATGGTTATTTTAAATTCGTAACTGTGGTGTGAGATATCGTCCCACTGACTCAAGACTTGAGTGGATGATGCTGCACTCGTTTACTTTTTAGTCATCAATATTCAGTGTGCATGTTTAACTACTAATGCCTAAGCACCATGAACGCTTGTTGTTCGCTTGACTGGAACAAAATGACTATTTTAATATTTTCTAGAGCTATTACATTGTTAAAAGTACCACGGAATAAAATAAAAATCAAACCCTGGCATTGAACAACAAGAATTGACTTTTTGCCAGAAAAAAGAAATAATCTCATCTACATGTTTTGCTTACAATTTAAATTGGTCATGTGCCGGGTCTTGTATGACTTGCAATGATTATTGTGATAATCTTTCAATTAAATTCCAATTAAATCGTTGAGCTTACCTGCACGTATATAATGGCCCCAATGAGCCCCAACAAAATAATAAACTTCATGGCTGTACTCGCACAAGGAATAATGTACTGTGCCCAAAATGATCGATGGAAATGACACAAGAACGACTGATCTTTCCAACTACGTTTAAATAGTCTGCCGAATGAAATGCGACACGAATTCCAAACCAATTCAGCCCATGCCCGACCACGAAAACCAAAGCAATCATTCCGTTCTGAAATCCGAAACAGTTAAAAGCCAATTTTAACGATGTTGAGCGGTGGGCTTGTTGCCGACCTACAACGCTCGGTGACGCCACCTGTAGCGGAAGTTTGCGTGGGTGGTGACGCGCGAAATGGTTGCTCATCAGGTTACCACCAATGGCTGATCCCTTTCCTACCTTGCTACGTACGGTGTTTATCCGAATCCATGCTGAGCAATTCTAAATTTCGTAATTTAAAAATTTCAACTGAAAAACATCAACTCGCTCGTCGTTTGACGGCACATTGTACAACTGGAGAGCAGATGGTTCGATCGCGGCACTGTGGCTTCAGTTACTAAAATCTATTGGCTTCGAAACATTACTAGTTTACATGCACTATCTGTGTTCTGGACATTAGGAAATTTAGGGTGAATGTGTTTTACGAACGCATTTGTATCATGAAATTTACTTTTTATGGGTAGTGACTCACCAGCATCTCGACCATGTCTCGGCCATGTGCCCAAGTCCAATAGACGGGTCTTGTTATTCCACTACCAACTACCACAACACATGATTATTATGGAAACATTCCTAATTTCCATATTTCAAAAGTTTATATTTTTATATTGTAGTGATTTCATTTTTTTTAAATAATGTTTCAAACGACCTTTGATGGTGTATTAGGAAATTACAAGGATATGGGTGTGATGTCTAGTGGATTGAATGTCGATTATATTTTCCTATCTGGTAAGTCAACAAGCTTTTATTAATTTTAAAAGTTACGCAGAATTTAACACAAAATCGTTCAGAGAAAGAATTAAAACTACCATGCATCATTTGTCCTCAATCGAGGCTAGTTCTTAAATTTTGAAATCTCTTTTTCTACCGTTTAGTCTTTTGGCTTTCAATTTTTTGGACAGTGTCTTGATAGAGAAAATAAATATTTCATTGTTTTGTCGGTGAAATTGTGGATTTTATATTATTCTGAATAATGAAAAGATTCAAACCGAACGCTACCTCCACCTGGTGTGCATTGTAAGCGATAGATTAATGAATGTCTCAGGGTTGAGTAATTTCAGAAAATGTGATGTAAGTCTTACTGGACAACGCTAGTTTTTATCCTGGCTAAATATAATTATGATTGCCAGTTCCAAAAATAAAAATTTATTTTCAATAAATTCTGTGCGCGATATTTCTTTAATAAGTAGCATAAAAAATAATTATCTTCATAAAGCATTATATTTACAATTGTAAATTTCAAATATACAGTATAATGTTAAAAGTAATTACGTATATTCACAATTATCTTCATTGTATTCTGGGAATTTTGGAATTATTTTCATGAAGATAAGTGTTTTTAAAATGAGTTTATATCAAAAGTGAAAATTCAAAACCACCTTTTAGCAGTACAACACATATTCAGTACCGAAAGTATGACGAGGATATCAATAAGAAATTTTCTTTTATAGTTAAAGTCAATGTTTACAAAATGTTTGTGGATTTGATATATTATTTTTTAATTTATCAAACATTCAAGTCAGGAAATGATCATGGAATATATTTTTTTAGCGACACCGAAGATGCCTTGGAATGTTTACTAAATAAACTACAAGTGCATATCAATAAATTATAATTTTAATGTGAGTCATTTTAGCCATGATAATCTTTATTATTAACCATAATCGTGAACATTCGAACATAGTGAACAAATTATGCACCATGTACATAAAACATAAAGCCCCAAATAAAAATTCTCCCGGTTTCAAATTGCGAAATTACATTTTAAAAATGAATTGATTGTAAAAAAAATTAAAATTCCAAATTATATTAAATTATATGAGATTATGAGTACAAACATGTTCGCTGGCTAATCAATATATTATTATAAGCAAAATAATGTAAATCATAAAAATCGAATAAGGAATTTGTCTGCTACCGAATATATGTGGCTCAACAAATGCAGAGCGACTCATTTGAAATAGTTTAAAAATGAGTCGAAAAAGTTGTAACCCTTTTGGAATGCATCCGACATCGAGGTTTTGGTCGCGTTGAATCCTTCTCTTATAGATTCGCCAAATTTTTTAACTGCGTTTTTGTAGACGCCGCCACCCTTGTCACCTTTATCGGTATCTTGTTTGGCAGCACTGGAAGAATCATTTCCGTCATTGGTTTTGCCATTGCTTGCAGCACCAGGCTTAGTTTGGGACGCTTCCGCAACGTTGGCAGTCTTGGTCGTGTCGGCACGAACCTCGAGGACTCTCAGATCCTCATTACCTGGAACATTGTAGCTATCAACCACCTGTAAAAAGACCAGTAGCCACGATTGGTTTTTCAAACGAATTCATTATTTCTTAATTTACCAATACTGCAAAACAATAAAATCCTTAGTATATATATATAACTAAAGAAATAACCCGGCTTCGCTCGAAAGTCCACGTCATGTCAGCGAAATGTTTTTCAAACATTTGAAAATTCCATTCCCTCGCGTGTTAGGGCAATGACGTAAAAACACTGGTTTTTAATTTACTATATAGTCTTTTCAAACGCTTGACAATTTAAATATCTAATCTGGTTAAAACACAAAAGCATTTTATTTTGAATTTGTTAAATAGCTGTCTCTGGTAATAAACGACTTACAAATGGAAAATATGGAAATGTGACTGGCAGCATTGGTAGCACGTGTTGGTAACAGCGCCATTTTGGGCAAGTGGAGACGCCATATTTGAATTTTCTGACAAGGCGTTGTTTTTTAAATAAACTTTAAGTGGCTGATTTCTCGTGAAATACGCAAAATTGAGATCTAAAATAACTTGCGCTCGGCTACAAATTATCGGAATTATCTTTAGCTCAAATTTTATTCAATTTCGTCAAGCCATTCGTAAGTGAACGTTGAAACAGACAGTTTCAAAGTTAGATAGTATCGATTTTCTTGCCGAGTTGCGAACCTTTAATCGATTTCAATAAAATTTGGCAAATATGCCGTTGATCCACAAACAGATTGACTATTTCATATTTTGGTCAAATTGTCCACTTTTGAGTTCAACGTGTCCTTTAATGGAAACTCATGTCTCTTGGGCTTTAGGCAGCTCCAGTTGAGTTGGCATTTTCTTTATAAATGATTTCGAACAGAGTCCAAACCTCATAATTGACTAAAAATTATTTAAACAATTTTTTTAAAAAATTACATGTATTTTATCTCTATTCTCTGTGTACATGTACGTGCAGAGATAAATCGAAATACGCATATTGTGTTTATCGCTGCTAATATATAAAATAGCTTACCTTCAGGAGGACTAGTAACAAAGTTATGTATAGAATGATGACTACCTTCATGATTGCTAACGCGGAGAAAATTGTAACTGATCAACACAAAGTTGCTAAAAATGGGGATCCTGGATCCAATCGATCTGAATGAGTTACGTTTAAATAGTCAACCGCATGTCACGTGATCCACCATTTTTTTTAAAGAACATTCTTGGAAACTTGTTGCATCCAGCCGCAATTGTAAATGTGTTTTAATAAAATATTGTCAGCGTCAACCTGTTTGATCTCGGCGGACCATCAGCACCAGGTGGCGCTAGTTCGTCATGCGAAATTCATTGTGAAGGATTTAATGGTAAATGTGCTCCATTAATGATCGCCCACTTCCAACATGTAAAACAGCTCATGCCTTTTCATCGACAATTGGAGAATTGTCATCTGTTTTCTCTGAACACCTGAAACACTGCCTGCCTGGAATCAGCCAAATTAAAATGCCATTGTTCAAAAATGAGCCATATGATTCACGCATGTCACTTGTTGTCCCCTATATAGGGCTTAAGTCTAAATTCGGGCCTGCATTAGACAAATCGTAGTCAATCATCCTGAGACCCCGCCTTCACATATTCCGATATTTTTTAGAAGCACTTTTATTTCAGTATTCTTTTTTGTTTTCACTTCGAGCTGGGAGACCATTAATATTATGAAATCTTTTCGGTGTTTTGGGTCGTATTCATGTACATCATTCATTGACAGATTAATTAAAAAATAAACATTGCATTATTTTGTCAGTAGACTTCTTACTTTTATAATATTCTGAATAATGAATGGATTCAAACTAAAATAATATTCGTCTCAGTGTGACTGGCATACCAGCAATTAAAAAAGAATTATTATTTCGAAAATTAAATGTACAAACTAACTAAACTGGACAAGCTAGAACTAGATTAAAAACCAACGTGAACAAGTCAACAAACATGGTTACAAAACACAAGGGAAGGTCAGAGATAGATCACTTTCTCAGGAACATTTGTTTTCCTTAAAAAATGATAAATGGAGTGGTTCAATATTGATAAATACAATCGTGCATTACATATTTGCAACGCAATAGGACACTTTTATAATTTCTATTGCTTTCTCTTCAAAACTATAACATTAAATTATTTTTTAATAGAAAATGGTTGAGTTATGATAATGTTTATTAATAACCAGATTCGTGAACATTCGTACATAGTGAAAAGATTCTGAAACCATGTAGACCACAAAGAGTACATAAAACATAGATCCATTTGTTGGTTAATTAATATTTCAATATAAAATAATGCAATGATTATTAATGGTTTCAATTTGAACACGTGTTAACGATGTGCTTCTAAACATCGATTGTTTTATAAAAATTGAATAATAAAAAAAAAACTAAATTATGCATATTATGCATATACAGGAATTTAAAAATGATGTTTTCATAATTTTTTAAGACGAAAATGCGTACTGGTGGAGTGTACATGCTCAAGAATATTATTTGGCAGAATACATCTAAAAAATTCATATATTCGAATTCATATCGAAATTTTTTTTTTTTTTTTTTTTTTTATAAGGACATCCCCACTCCTAATGAGAGGGGAGACTCCGACCACCCCCAAGCCTGGACAAATCCAGCTGGTAATCAACTACAGCTGTAATTTTTGTTATTGTGTTTAGAAATTTCGAATGTGAATGTGCTATTCTACGAGTACAGAGAGACTCATTCGGAATCTTTTGAAAGCCAGCTTCTAAAATAGTCGCTACCCTTTTTGAATGCTTCTGATACCGAGTTTTTGGCCTCATCAAAACCTTCATCTATACTGTCACCAAAATCTTTAACTGGGTTTCTATATCCGCCACTCTTCTTGTCATCCCCCTCATCGGTATCTTGTTTGGCAGCATTGGAAGAATCCTCTCCTCCATTGTCTGTGCCATTGCTGGTAGTCTTACTTTGGGATGCGTCGCTCTCCTTATCTTGTTTGGCAGCACTGGAAGAATCCTCTCCTTCAGTGTGTGTGCCATACCCGGCAGGATTACTTTGGGATGCGTTGTCCCCCTTATTGGTATCTTGTTTGGCAGCATTGGAAGAATCTTGTCCTTCAGTGGTTGTGTCATTCTTGGATGGCATACTTGAGGATGTGTCGTTCCCCTTGTTGGTATCTGGTTTGACAGCACTGGAAGAATCTTGTTCTTTAGTGGCTGTGTCATTCTTGGAAGGCATACTTGGGGATGTGTCGTTCCCGTTGTTGGTATCTGGTTTGGCAGTAGTGGAAGAATCCTCTTTAGTGGGTGTGCCATAGCTGGGAGGCTTAGCTTGGGATGCATCCGTTGCATTATTAGCAGTGTTGTTAGTTTCAGCACGAACCTCGAGGACTATCAGTCCCTCATTGCGTGGGACATTGTAGCTATCAACCACCTGTCAACAGAAAAACACCAGTCACGATTGGTCTTCCAAACAAATTAAGCATTATTTGAATTTGTGTGTGAGTTATGAGCCATCAAGTCGGTTCCGACCTCAGGTAATCCTGAAAATACAAGCTCTCCAATGTTTCCGATTGAGCACTGTCTCTCATAGCTGCTGTAGGTTTAGCCCCCATATCCATCCACTTAAAACATGGTCTTCCTCTTTTTCTGTTCTTTTTCTGTTACCCTTAACTTTACCCAGCATGATGTCCTTTCCCGAACTAGCATTTGCCCACATGACATGGCCAAAGTAGGGCAGCTGCTGCCTCGCCATCCGGGCTTCCAGAGAGGTGTATGGCTTGATATCTTCCAGCACTGACTTATGGGTTCGTTTGTCTGACCAATGTACACGGAGCAATCGTCTCCAGCGCCAGAAGTCAACAGCATCTACCATTCTATGATCAGTCTTCCTATGCACCCATCTTTCACACCCATAAATCATCACTGGGAAAAACAATTGCCTTTAGAATTTTAGCTTTAGTCTCCGTGGTCACGTCCTTGACCCTCATTTTGAGAAACAAATCAGTCATGTCCTTTTTACACAGAGCTATACACCTGTTATCCTCTTTCTCACTCCCTCCTTCCCTGTCTAAGTTGTATCCCAGGAACACAAAGGCATCCACTGCTTCCACCTCACAACCCTCTATCTTGACATTCTTGATATTTGAGATTGGCATAACTTTAGTCTTCCTAATGTTGAGGTTGAGCCCAAGCAACTCGCTTTCCTTCTTCACAGTTATAATAAGGGTCTTCAGAAATCTTATAAACTGTCTGCCATTAGAGTGGTGTCATCAGCATGCCTAAGGTTGTTGATTAGCCTTCCTCCACATCAAAAACCTATCTTCAAACTATCAAGGCCAGTCATTCTCATGTGATATTCTCATAATTTCATGATATTGTAATTTAGCTGCACCGGAAAGCAATACAATTCTAACTTTATAAATAATTTTCTTGTCATGTGATACTCGCAAGTATCAAAATAATTAATCCATTTCAAATTTACAAATTTACTCGTAGATTAGATAAATTATCTTAGATCCGAAACTTCACAGCATATTTACATGTGCAATAATAATAGTTTTAGAAATAAATAAATAGATAAAATAAATTCATAATTTAATTAACTTATTTCGATTTAATTAATTTCATTAATTCAACTTCAATTTCTTAAATTCGTTATTAAAATCGAACTGTCAACTTTTCGAATAGGACTGTTTTTATAAAATAGTTGAAATTAATCTATACACTTTAAATGAATCTATTTATTTGGATGCGTGATGTAGTAGATCAGTTTTAGGTGTTGGTCAGATTGTTCAACCTCTCAGTATTATGAATTTGAACTGCATAAAAATATTAAAATCACGAAACTTTTCTCGATTCCAATGAACTTTATCACATATGTTGTTTAGACTACCACAAACAGATTGCATTTTTCATATTTAGGTCAAATTATCCTCTTTTACAATATGTTCAACGTGTCCTCCTATACCGAAAACGATTGCTTTTGAACAGTCACGTTGGGTTGGCATTCTTTTTACAAATGATTTCAAGCAGAATCCCTAGACATATTGATGTTTTAAGATTTATCATTGGGTCTTTATAACTGAGCACTAAGCTCTTGGAAATGAGCACTGTTTTGTGCGATACAGGTATCTTAATATATATTTTTTAAATTCACTGTAGTGTAATATCACTACAGGATTTTCTGTACCCCTCTTGGTGCTTAGAGGCTATGTGAGGGGCACATTAAATATCAACTATGTCAGGTATCTTCTCTTTGTTCTTGATGTATACGTGCACATCCAGAAATAAATCTGAATTCGCATTTCTCCTAATTTGATGATGGTGGATCTCTGGATCAGATTCTTATTTATAACGTATGACTACAACGTTGGTATGACGAAATTATATTGGTGTTTTCCAAAAACGAAATATGAATCAATTTAAAAATAGTAGATAATGATACCGATATAAGAAATAATAAAGGGAAAATTGCTTGGATTGGATCTTCAAAGGCTTCATGTATTCGTGAAGATCTGTCTTAAACTTAGGTTTATTGACGATCTTGTGGCCGATTTTTAATTGCAGTCCAAGTAATTTTCCCCTTACATCTTATTATTATGAATCAATTCGTAGGAGCAAAAATGTATGTTAATATATTTTTGATGCCCAAACGTTATCGTCACCGGCAGTCAAGAATCTCGTCCAGAGATCCACCATCATCAAATTAGTATATTTCCACCGGTGTCTTCTTAAAAAATATATTGTTCTCCTGCTATTATTATAAAATAGCTTACCTGCACATAGACAAGTAGCAATGTCACGCTAAGAATGATGACAAACTTCATGATTACTGGATTGGATAAAATTGGAATGGATCAAAATGAATTAGCCAAAAATGATGAGCCTGGATCCAATTGATCTGCATCAGTTACACTTAAATAGTAGACCGCATGTCACGTGATCAACTATTTTTATACGAATATTCTTGGAAACTAGTTGCAACCAACTGCAATGTAAACCAATTTCAATAAAATATTGTCAGTGTTGGCTGTTTGATCTCAGCTTACCATCAGCACCAGGTGGCACTAGTATGTCATGTGTAATTCATTGTGAAGACTTTAATGGCGCTACCGATGCTGTGTTCCACCAATGGCTGCTCCCTTCCAATGTGCAAAACAACTCATGCCTTTTCGTTGAAAATATATCTCCTATTATCATCTGTTTCTCAGAACACCTGAAACACACAGCCTATATTCATGGCAACATTAAATTGTCGTTGTTCAGAAATGGGCCATCTGATTCATTGATGTCACCTGATGTGCCTTCAATGTGGCATTAAAGCTAAATTCGGGCCTATGTTAGACAAAAGGTAGTCAATCATCCTGGGATCGAACTATCACATTTCCTGAATTTTTGCTAGAAACGCATTTACTTTTGCATCCATTTTTGTCTTTTACTTCAGTATGAGCCGGAAGCCCATTACAAAATTTTCAGTTTTTTTTAGTCATGCCCTTGTACGTTGTTCATTGACTGCCTTTACAGAGGAAAAGAATAAATGTTACATTATTCTGTCAGTGGACTTTTTACTTTTATAATGTTCTGAATAATGGAAGATTCAAACCAGAATAATGTTCGTCTCAGTGTGACCAGCAGAAAAACAAGATGGGTTCCCAGCTTTGGCTGGGTTTACAGTAACCACCAATGAAATAAAAAATTAATTGGTTAAATTTACCGACTATTTCACGTTTACACGATGACACGCGATAAACGCAAACGTTAGATGTAAAGTAACTGATTTTTCACGTGCTATACTCTGTAA
>JAQGBY010008609.1:0-10449 GCA_034698785.1 Mycogona germanica
GGGTAGGAGGGAGATCAGTTTAAGGTTGCTGCTCAGAATTCTGAAGGGGGATTGTCATGTTGATATCGGGGACTCTGAATGTACCCAGCTCCTAATAGAAGTAGAATAGAATAGAATAGAGTAGAGTAGAATAGAAGTTATCTGCGTCATATTTTAACTCCTATTTCCCTAGTGTGTAGACAGTGGAATGGCTTGACAAGAGCCTCAAATCCAGAGCCTTTTAAAATAAATCCATTTCTGTTTCCAACTGGTCTTTTGACCACAGCCATAGGCCCCTCTCTTGGGGGTTGCTTGCGGGTAAAATTTGTAATTGTAAAAAAATATTAAAAAATACTTTTGCTGCCATGACGGGGTGACTGACCAAATTTTCTAGTCTCAGATAAAATTAAAATGTAAGAGTGTCCTCAGTAACGTCACTGGTTTTGAGTTCATCCACAGAATCTGTGTGTAATAGCTGTACTACTGCATGTTGGCCGAGAACGAATCATTAGTGGAGATGCTAATATTTTTAAACGAAGTAAGGCGTTCTAGGCGAGATTCTTCTCGTAAAACTCGTTAGTCGTTCCACCATATCGCCACAACACATATGAGGCACAAACTGGAATTTTAAACGTGGCAGAAATAATTTCGTGGGCAATTTTCGCATATCGCATCCGCATTATTTCGAAATTTGCCGCGCCGTCGTCTCGGCACCAACCACACTCAGTTCTCTATCGCCACCGAGAAGTGGTGTTCCACTGCCGAGCGTGACCTTTGAACTGCTGCCAAACGCTAAAACTCCGTCGTTCAAAGTGCTCCGTCGGGATCGAGACTAGCATCAGGCGGGAATCGAGAGCACTCTCTAACCGCTCCGTTTAAAAAGAGAGCGCTCACGCAACAATTCTAGTTGAACCCAACGGCATGGCTAATCAAGAAGTTGGACATTTCCGGTCAAGTAAATATTTTTCAAAAAATGCATAACCAGTTTCCAAGAGTGCTTGACAATATAAGGAAACCAATAACTATGGTTTAAATCCTAAACGACTATCTAACGATTTTATGGTGTTTCAACGATATTAATGCTGCAAAATTTACAAAATAAATTTAAATTTATATAAAAAATAATAAAATGCAGTTTCTTAAATTTGAGAAATCCAATAGCTCAAAAATCCACACGTTGGCGAGAACACGTTTAAATTATCACAGTTTGTATTTTCTTACTGAAATTAGTCGTCTTATACAAACGAAACTTTATCTGAGGCGAAAGAAAGGTTAACAAAGTGACGAGCGCTTTTTTAATTAATAATTTCCTATCCTATATAATTAAACAGAGATTTTGATTTTCATGTCCGGAAACTAACTCACGAACGGCTCAATGAAATTGCATAAAAATTAACATGCAGTTAGTAAATCATCATAATTCGCTAGCGACGGAATTTCAGATCTCGATTTTCAATATTTAATATAAAATAACCATAACCAAATTCTGGATAACCTCCCTTTCGATTCAAACTTAAAAAATGGCGTCTCCACATCAAAAGTATGACGTCGATTTTACGAGACAACCAAATAAACCAGATAACAGTTCTAACCAAGCACACCATACCACATACTATTACCGGAATAATATTTTCAATATAAAAATAAAATAAAATAACAATATTAAAAAACAAAAAATAATCAAATAGATATTTTAAAAATTATTCTCTCTCAATTTACCATAATAATTGTTAAACAATTGAAAATCCTAATTTTTAAATATAAAAAACATGCTAAGGCATCACTGCATGACGTCATTACAGAGTATAGCACGTGAAAAATCAGTTACTTCACATTTATCGTTTGCGTTTATCTTGTGTTATCGTGTAAACGTAAAATAGCCAGTAAATTTAAACAATTAATTTTTTATTTCATTGGTGGTTACTGTAAACCGGGCAAAGCCAGCGGGCACCCTGTTAATTAGTAATCCAAATCAAGTAATAGGAATCGTAACTCGCTCATATTTCTTTCGGTGCCGATCCAGACAAAATTTCGATTTTAATATCGTATTTCTTAAGCTTAATTTTCACAATTTTATTCCCCTCGTTTTTGCACCCTGTATAATCTGTTTCATACGTTTGCTGATGAAACCACCGGTGCAGCCCTAGTCTCCGTCAAAATGGCGCCGCGCGGATTGTACGCCTAGAGCTACTTCCGCCCCCCGCCCCCACTACCTCCCAACATATCACCCCCCCCCTCGCTCTCTCTCTCTCGGCTCTAATTTATGCAAATTATGCCTTTAATTATGGCTTCCTCCACCGCAGCAGCTTCCAACATATGGCGACGCCAAAGCGAGTGATAACTGGTGGAAAATATGGATATCCGGAGAGAGGTGGAGATGAGGTGGATATATGGTTGGGAGTGAGGATTTTAGGGGGGTGGGATGATGCACTGTACATGTACAAAACTGACACTTTGAACTCTCCTGTCGCGTTTCTTACAAACTTCTATTTTGTCTGTTGTGTAGGTGCAATGGGGTACACAATGTGTAGGAAGCCAGGTACGGACTTCTATTTTTGGGCACCCGTTTATTTATATAAGTCCTCCGTTCTCACAATTTCAGAGGATATGGCGAAGACATGTACGAATGTATCATGCGGTGCATTCTCTCTGAGGACATTTTCGTTCAGAGATTTGTTGTTGCTCAACTACAAGGTGGCAAATAAAATCCGATTTCGAGCAAGTCTTTTATGGAAATGCCTAAGTTTCTATGACCTAACAACGCTTTAAAAAGTAATCAGATGCTAATGGACAATTTATCTGATACAAAGATGTGTACATTGATGTATTAACTAATCGTATTTACATGCATTAATAATCGTGCATTAATGTAAGGAGTTTGATAGGATACGACACTGTTAGGAAAGGATGAGCCTGGTTTTATAATTATACTCTGTAAATTAGAGAAATTGGCGCTTCTCTCGTCTGTCCCAGTCATAGCAGTGAAAATAATTCCTAATATTTTTTTAGAACTCTGCAAAACTACTCTGTATGATACGTTTGAACACTGGAGTTGGAGACCCGTCACGTCCAATAACGTCATCGAAATATGTGATTTTAAGAAAAATTAAGATTTCGAAACGTTTCACAATTGAAATATGGAATCTTTCTTTAAAACTTAAGTGCATTTTCTTCCTAACTTGTGAAACACAACTGTGGTACTCTTAGGTAATAATTGAATAATAATTAAACATTCGGGATCTAGTGTGGAAGGTGTCGCTGGTAACACTGGTAGCACGTGATTGGTGCACGTGAGTGCGACGACAGTGTCATTTTGGTCAAGTGGAGACGCCATCTTGGAATTTTCCTTTTTAATGGAAATGTGTAAAACTTCAACAACTCATATCTCGAGAAATACACAAAATCGAGATCGGAAATATGTTGCGCTCGACAACAAATTTGCGAAACTATCTACAGCTCAAATTTTATTCAATTTCGTCAATCCGTTTAAAAGTAAACTCCCGAACAGACAGATTAAAGAAAAGGGGGGCATTCATAATTATTATATAAAGTAGATGACGAATTTTAAAAAATGCATTTGTAGTCATATTTAAATACTTGTTGACTTTTTATTTATATGCTCAAGTGATTTTTGATGACAGAATCTAAAATAGCAGTAACTTTGATATTACCGTAACTTCATTTTTTTGTATTTTTTATTGTAATTCACTAAAATGTATATCACAATAGGAGTTTCTGTACCCCTCTTGGTGCCTAGGGACTACGTGTTTTTGCTGTTAGCATGTCATAATTGCTTTCCCCCTATTTTATTATCAGACACATTTTCATGCTAATAATTACGCTCAAACATTTTTTTTTTAATTCCTGAATAAGTAGCAACTCTCATGAATCGGATTTTTATTGCCAGGGTTTCGCCATCTCTAAATACTGGAATGACATCCCTGGTTCGACTGCGGGTGGTTCTCTCCTGGACTTTAGTTCATTTAATCCGGGAGACCTGGAGACATGTTCCCACCCCTCAAATACCGTATATGTCTCTCGATCTAAACCCAACCCATGTGCGGAGTAGTAGCATACCCTCCACAGAATAATTTTTTTAATGCAACTCATAAGCAATCGTATTACCAGCATTCCACATAAACGGGCAATGTGCGTGTACCGTACAGTTCAGATTTATTAATAACGTCTCCATAACCGACCTTCCTCCCCCTCCCATCACCACCACCACCCACCGGCCACCACCCCATTACGAGCTCCACTTCCTTTTTCTCTTTCTCTTGTGCATTAATTCATGAACGTTGACGCAGAAGCTAACGACGTACAGAACTTGATGCAGTATTAATCGGCCGTGCAATTCGTATTCGCCCTCAGCCCCCGACCAGTCGCCGTGCTGGTTGTCTGGCAGTGGGCACGCACACTGTGGCACGCACACTGGCACGTACATTGGCACGCACATTGGCACCGCATACGGCACATACTGGAGGAGACAGGCCGGCACCAATCCTGAACGCAGGCAGTCGCGCATGCAATGTTCGGCGTAGCCAGGACCTGGCCATGCGTGGCTAACAAGACGAGCGAAATTAGAGTATAAAAAGGATGTTTTGATAAATGCCGATGGCTTACTCCGCATTACTCCTTTCGCTGGTCTGGCAGCTGAATTCTCCGCAGACCCTGTGGCAGAAACTGAAAACAAGAAAATAGCCACGCCACACCAGTGTGCCATCACAATTACAAATTTTACCCGCAAACAGCCCCCAAGAGAGGGGCCTATGGCGGGGGTCGAAAAACCAGTTGAGGGCAGATATGGGTTTATTTTAAAAGGCTCTGGATTTGAGGCTCTGTCAAGCCATTCCACTGTCTATGCACTCTAGGGAAATAGGAGTTAAAATAATATGACGCAGATGTACATTGAAGCTCGTTCACCATTCTAGTGTGGCCCCTTCTTCTACTTCTATTAGGAGATGGGCACATACAGAGTCCCCGATATCAACATTACAATCCCCCTTTAGAATTGTGAGCAGCAACCTTAAACTGATCTCCCTCCTACGATCTTTCGGTGTCTCCCATCCCAGTTTTGACAGCATGTCTGTGACACTGTCAGTTCTTCCAAATCTACTGCTAACAAATCTCGCAGCTCTTCGCTGAACCATTTCAATTTCCCCTACAAGCCCCACATGGTGAGGATCCCAAATGGAACTGCCATGTGGTGTCGGACTCGGATTCTTAACGTAAATGCACAACAAGGTACGCAACAAAAAATTTCAGAAATCTATAGTCCGGTAACTAATGGCGGGGACCCTCGGTGGGCACCAAAACCGTATATGAAGCCTGGATGGACACTGCTATATGGCGGATGTTGTGCTATATCTCTAGTTGCGCTAGTGTTTTCAAGATGGCGGTCTCCCGTCGTCACCGACATCTTGAAATTCGAACGCAAAATTAATTGCACCGTCCCCCACTAGAGAGCGCTCAAATATTCAATGTGACCGAATCCGAAAATGCCAATGATCACAATGCTGCCAAGTTGTTACATTCTCGGAAACCCCCTGCTGCACAAAAAAAATCGTTTCTCTCATCAACATTCGTATTAAATTAGAAATTAAGTGGGAAATCTACAGCATTTTTTATTTAAAATAATGTTTCATATTTTTATCAAATGTTTGTGTGTTAGTCCTGTTGTTCGCCAAAAAACGCTTGGTGTAATTGGTTAGCTTGTCGAGCTGTTATTCCCGTGATCGCGGGTTCGATTCCCAACCGAAACCTCTGGAATTTTTTCGAGCGAGAGAAATTCCTACGCACGCAATGGAATGGAAGTAAAGCCGTGGGAGCCGTGCCTGTACGATGTCAGGTACACGTTAAAGATCCCTATCTAGGTAGCTTATACTAAGCTAAATTACCAGGTCGCCTTTTGGGGAGTTTTAGAGCGAACACGCTGGTGGACCTCCTTAACAAATATCTCAGAGACACATTTGTCTTCAACTGTTCGTTCGACCCCCGCCATCCGGGGCTACTTGTGGCTGCATATTGTAATTGTTCCTAACTCACCTGACCAAAGAGTAAGAAGTAAATGTGCCCATGTAGGGCTTGAACCCACGACCACTCAGCCACAGCCACGTCGATGCTGAAAGTGAATTTACTTTGTCTGGTGAACAACAAAATGTGATCACTTGACCCCAGTCAGGTGACAAACCACCATTCCGCCCGAACACGTTCACCAGAGGTCGCTACCTGCAGCAGGAAGTTTCGGTTACACATTTTTAGCACGTAATGTTCAAGCTTCAGGAGATTCAGTCACATATCACGCCGCCTACTCTGTAAAATGAAGGCAGCACCAGCAGCCGGTGCAGGTGACAAGAGATGGAGAGATCACTTTGACACTTACCAACACATAAATATGAGTAGAGGGGGTCTGAGGTAGACACGATGCCATCTTTGGTGTGTGTGTGTTGTGCAGGACATGCGCTCGTTGGGCCCCAATTGAGTGGCGTAGGGAAAGGCAGGGAGACAGGAAAGCAGTATAGCCGGGGACACATAATTAAGTGTGAGGCGCCGGTTTTAATTAAAAGTGTCAAGAGGAGCCAGCTCTAGGCATGGCGAGCGCGGTCGCATAAGTCACTCACTCGCCGCCGACGAACCGTTTGGCGCTGCCAGTGCCGTCCTATTAAACTGTTCAACAAAAGCTATCTCTCAACCCCCCACCCCCCACAAATAATAAATTAAGATGGCGCTGGTGGAGGGACAACACGCACTGGGAAAATGGCAATAAGATGGCTAAGGATTAGGTGGTGGTGGTGGTGGTGTTAAACGAGAAGAGAAATCAGGGAAATGGGCGTGGAGGAGGTGGGCGGTCCCTGGTCGCCACCAGCTCGGTTTTGATTTGCGAATCTGTCCATTCCAGGCTGTACGTGGTGGTGTTTCTATAAATTGTCTCGGCCTGATATCCGATAACCACGGTTCGCTTTTATTTACAACGTATAGATATATAATTTGGTGTCCTATGTCGACTAATATGCATTTGGAAACTCTTGAATTCAGCATTTTAATTAATAATAAGTATATATAAGTATAGTATATATAAGAATAATGTATTTTAAACGTTTTTGTCGTGTGTTAATTATTACACTAGTAATGATTGTAAAATGTCATACTACTACATGTAATATTGAAAAGTTAATAAGTAAAACCGATAACGTTTCTACAATCCCTTGCTGCCGTTTTAAAATTGTATCCAGCAATTTTTATTTTTATTCATCAATTTAATTATAATTATAAAAATAAAGAGTTGGAGAATGGAAGATTTTCAGACCAATCTGTAGACAGGTTGGTAAACCCAAAGTACTAAGTCAAATGTATCGCGAAACTCTTGCCCTGTACTACATTTAAATTTTACTTTTTTTAATCTTTTTAATTCACTGAAGTGACTGGTCACAACTGGAAGATTCTGTACCCCTCTCAGTGTTAGGCACTATGTGAGAGGTACATTTTCACCAGTACCCAGAGCCAAAGCCCGCGCCGGGAATCGAACTCGGGACCGCCGAACCACAGTCCGTCGCTTAACCAACTGCGCTATGACAAGTCGTAGTGGTAGTAGTCGACTTCGAAATTTTAATGTTTAATGTTTTTTCTCGAAAACTTTAAGGCAATGCTTGTAGTCTTTCGAAGCAAATCTACATTAGCTTCTTCATCTTATACAGACTGTTTATCCTATATTATAAAACTAAGAAACTGATTTTGGTGTCCAGAGACATTTTGCCAAACGGCTCAATGAAATCGCATAAAAATGAACCTACCGTATGTACACCATCATAATTCGCTATCGACGGAGCGACGGATCTCAATTTTCAATATTACATAATAAAACAATAGTTACCAAATTCTTGATTATCTCCCTTTCGCTTCAAAATCAAAAAATGGCGTATCCACATCTAAAGCATTACGTCGTCGATTTCACGAGACAATCAAGCACACCAGATTACAGATCCAACCACATACTATTACCAGAATATTTTCAATAAAAAATCCAAATAAAATAAAATAAATAACATTAAAAAAATAATAAAAAAGATATTTTAAAAACGATTCCTTTTCAATTTAACATATCAATTGTCAATTTTAAAACGTTTGGAATAACTACAGACTCCGTATAGGCGCTGAGAAGCGACATCCATGTATAATTAACACTCTTATGAGATATCTAATTTTTTCAAAGATGCTTAGACAGCACATATCTGGTGAGCAAACCAGATGCAACTGGAACAAACTAAAGCATTGATGTGAAATTCTCTACAATACACAACTCCATTTCGTCCCTCAGCAAATCGCTGGAACATAAAATACAATAGTGGGGGAGGGGTAGTTTACTCGATTCGCAGATTTCCCATTCCCATGAGCACCACCAGCAGAACAATAAGAATAATGGGCTTAGATTACCGTCGCTAATAATTCGTATACGTTTAATCTCCTACCCTTGTCCACACTGTACAGCGAGTACAGTCCTATCCAAAAGCAATGACGGAAGGTCAACGACTGGGGAAGAGTGGACGGTCAGTTTGGAAGACCAAGAGATGATTACCCAACGGAAGCGAATCTCTTGATGCGATACCGTATCTCCCACATCCATCACTCTTTTTTTAAATATACAAATCGCATTACAATCTCATCAACCGGTCAGCACGCTATAAAAAAAACGTCTACGAACATCAAAAAAGTTAAACTTTTTTTAAACACCCATTCAATTTTTCAAAAAAAGTGGCGATACCATCTGGGAAACTTTCATCATTTGAAGGGGTGAAAGTCAGGGTGGTGCAGCTCGATTTTTGTTGAATTGAATTGGAAAAAAAAGTGGTTTTTACTAGATGCGTTGTAATCCAACTTGTGCTGACCTTTGTCGGCGCCACACAAAAGCTTTGATCCACGTAACATTTTCTTTTGATAGTTTTGACATACCAAGATTGCATTTTTGCACTTAACTCGAAAATTGAAGAAGAAAAAAATCGACGTACGTCATTCTGACTTCCACGCCTTCATTTTAGATCCATCGATATAATGCATCATTTCCCCAGAACTGGATTAATGGGATTGAACTGGACAGCCAATTTTTGGCAACAAACCCCAAAACCCCATTTTGGCCCAAGCGTCAACAATTTGTTTATGGTCGTCATTTACTTTACACCTTTCCCCCCCCCCTAAAATGTCAAACCGAGGCCTGAAACTTCTAAACTATTCATTTGAAGCGATTATTTAAACAAGTCGTTGCTACTTTGTCAAACAAAGCATGTGAGAGAGCCCAAGTTCGTCTCCTCGCCACCAGAAACTTTATTTTTGATTCTGCATTTGTAAAAACACTACGAGTCCACCAGAGTTCACCCCCTCCGCAATTGTACCTTTACTCCGACGACTAGAGATTGTATACATCAATTTAGTTCGCATGAGTGACGCCTTCAAAAAATGCCATCACAGAACCACAGTCGTCACACACTCCGCCTGGCGGACTGTCGGAACAACTCACTTGTCCCCTGTCGACACTACGCAGCGCGCTCAGTCAATGCCAAATACTATTTCAATGTATATATAATACGGATATAATAGACGTATCTGGTGACTTGTTTTTGTGTTAGGGGACGACGACGCAGAGCTCAATTATGAGAAGCGATTTAACGCGGCACGGAGTTTTGCAACGACACAAAGACAACAAAGCCGAACGAGGAGACAAAACAAGTGCCGGATAAAATTATATGTTGTGGGGGTATTTACTCACGCACCAGATACAGATACGAGGACATGTAATTGACGCCATTTCAAAGTGCGCATCATCTCCTACAAATTGTCCACTGACCGAACAGCTCACGAACCGCTCTGAGTGAACAAGTATTTTTAATAAATTTCCACCCTAACAGAAATTGGGTAACCCTAACCTCGGAACACAATTTAAATTTATGGATTACTAGACCAGTCATCTCAGCGAAATGGTTTTCAAATATTTGAAGCCCCCGTTCGACGTCACGTGTCATGGCAATGACGCAACCACACTTATTGTAATTTTGAATTTATTTTATAGCTTTTTTCAAACGCTTTACAATTTAAGGATCTAATCTGTTTGAAACACAACAAATTCGGAATAAAATGCTCTTATTTCAGGTATTTGCTGTCGCAGGTAGCAAATGATTTACAAACGGAAAATATTGAAATCTGACTGGCAGCATTGGTAGCACGTGAAAGCGACAGCGCCATTTTGGAAAAGTGGGGACGCCATCTTTGAATTTTCCTGATTTCTCGAGAAATACGCAACATCGAGATCTGAAATAAGTTGCACTAGTCTACAAATTTGCGGAACTATCTACTGCTCAAATTGTATTCAAATTCGACTTTCGTTAGTTATTGTTATTCCCGAGATCGTGGGTTCGATTCCCGACCAAGACCTCTGGAATTTTTCGGGCGAGAGAAATTTCTACGCACGCCTTCCTTCGGAAT
>JAQGBY010008610.1:0-10449 GCA_034698785.1 Mycogona germanica
TCTCGTGAAATCGACGACGTCATGCTTTTGATGTGGAGACGCCATTTTTTAAGTTTGAAGCGAAAAGGAGATTATCCAGAATTTGGTAAGGGTTATTTTAATATTAAATATTGAAAATCGAGATCTGATATTCCATGGCTAGCGAATTATGATGGTTTACTAACTTTATGTTAATTTTTAAGCAAATTCATTGAGCCGTTCGTGAGTTAGTCTCCGGACAGGAAAATCAAAATCTCTGTTTTATAATATAGGATTGTTTTGAAAGTATTATTAGCTTCAGACAATTGAGCACATCAATGTACCAATGTTCGCAGTGAGATTCTTTAAAAATATTTGTCCAACAAGTAGATGTGCAGGATTGTATTGGATTGTCCTTCGGACGAAACCAGATGTCCATTTTTCAATAGGTATAATGCAAACTTTTACAGAAAGGGGGCGAACGAATTTTTGTATGTGACAGCGTTCCCACATCTGGCTCACCATGGAATTAAATTTTTCAAATGTCTGCACACTTCCTACAAGCCATATGAGAAAAATTTGCCTTGAGCGCGGTAGCGTTGAGACTATCTCGGGGAAAAATGTCTATTAAATAGAAGGAACCCATCATATTTGTTGCACCGAGTCTAAATGCAAATAGAATGAAGAATATATTTGCCATACCAGTTTCGGAAGAAGGGTATTCTAGTACTCGTGTACACTATTGATTAAAAAAAGAACATATTCTTTAGCGAGCCCAACCAATCGACGTAGCTCGAGCAAATCCCGTATTTATAATATCGATACTTTAATAATCAAGCCCTATTACCAGAACCGCGCATGAAATTGGTTCTCTTTTGAACGAAACGAACCGCTGTACTCATGCTAACGAATATGAGTCCTGTTAGCTAAACCTTTTTACCCTATTTTGAAACATAGCGACAGACATCAGCGTCAATCTAAAAAAAAACTTGCTGTCCATACAAAACCCTGAAAAAAAATTAATCCGCAAAAGTGTACTGTACATTGAAGGTTCCATTTTCCTTTTTTTTTGCTCCCCTCCATCTTTTGCGAACGCGACACTTTTTCACCCTCCTCTCTTTCAAACAGAAACATGAATAAAATATTCCGGAGGCCACGGAGAGCAACAGCTCCCCGAAGGCATGCGCTCTGCTGGCAAACTTCAAAAGGTATTTACATAAAAACTCGCTTCGTCTATATATATATGTCTCTGAAGAGAGTCTCGGGCCCGCTCGAGCTCTTCCGTCCCTTTCACCAATATGTCAAATGCAGCAGCCCTTGATGTATGTGGGTGTGTCTCCTTGTGTATTGGGGGTGACCGCTATCAATACACACACACACACACACACTCACCCGCATACATGACTGGTCCCGGTTCGTTCGGCTAGTTACTTGGGCGGTGTCGACGTCAATGACGGACAACCTAGTATACTCAACGCCTACCATGTGTCCATGTCAATGACGCAAGTACATGGTAGCCGAAGGCCCGTCAAGAAAATCCCCCTCCTTCCACTTGCTTGCGAAATCATCAGTCGATTTGGAACAATATACGTAGACCGAAAAGTTTTGCGTAGTTTTTATTTAAGAAACTAGCTGACCCGTCGCGCGTTGCTGCGATTCGATAGGATGCATTCATTTGCATCCCGCTTTCCCGTGCTTTGTCACTTTCTCGTGCTTTGCCACTTTCCCATGCTTTGCCAATTTTCCGTGCTTTTCCGCTTTCTCGCTTTCTCATGCTTTGCCGCTTTCCCGTGATTTGCTGCTTTTCCGTGCTTTGCCACTTTCCCGTGCTTTGCCAATTTTCCGTGCTTTTCCGCTTTCTCGCTTTCTCGTGCTTTGCCGCTTTCCCGTGATTTGCCGCTTTCCCGTGCTTTGCCGCTTTCCCGTGATTTGCCGCTTTCCCGTGCTTTGCCGCTTTCCCGTGCTTTGCCGCTTTCCCGTGCTTTGCCGCTTTCCCGTGCTTTGCCGCAACGCATGCAAATCTATACACAGATTGTGCTCTGGTGGCGTTAAATGAAACTCTTTACTGTGAGGGGAGAGGGGTTATGAACTGACGTCAGCAAGAACAAAAGAGAGAAGAAGGTTGAAGGTTTCTCCGAGTGAGTGGGGAGCACACCTAGAAGCCTCGCAGAGAAGTCCAGGTTTGGGGATCGCGGTTGGTGCGATCTGATAGCGATCTGATGATCATAGGAGAGAAAAATTTGGCATAAAGAAGTGAATGTAGTGAACAAATTCCCAAAATCTCATATTTATCGGGTGAATGGTTTAGGAATGCATAAAGAACATACACACAAACCTACAAACAAAACCACAAAGCAACAAACAAACAAACATTCGCATTTATTTATATAGATTACCAGACTTCGCTCGAAAATCTCCGTCACGTCAGCGAAATGTTTTTCAAATATTTGAAACCCCAGTTCCCTCAGGTGTCATGGCAATGCTTTAAAAACACTGGGTTATAATTTATTTTATAGTTTCTTCAATCGCTTTACAATTTAAATGTCTAATCTGTTTAAAACACAATAGCATTTTATTCCGAATTTGTTAAATAGCCGTCTCTGGTATTTACCGATTTACAAATAGAAAATATTGAAATATGACTGGCAGCATTGGTAGCACGTGATAGCGACAGCGCCATTTTGGAGAAGTAGAGACGCCATATTTAAATTTTCTGGCGAAGTTTTAAAAATACTTAAGTGGCTGATTTATCGAGAAATACGAAAAATCGATATCTGAAATAATTTGCGCTCGTCTACAAATTTGAGGAACTCATTACACCTCAAATTTTATTCAATTTTGTCAAGCGGTTTGTAAGCAAACTTCCGGACAGATAGTTTGAAATTTAGGATTATAATATAGAAGAATATTGGCCGATAACAAACGTTTTGCTGATATTCTTCTCAATAGATGCCGCCAATCCCTTTCCACCAAAACATGTATCATGTTGTGAAAATGACTGTGGCTCGGCGGTCCCGGGTTCGATTCCCGGCGCGGCCTCTCAAAAATGTCGAACGCATAGTGCCTAAGCACCATGAGGGGTACAGAACGCCTGTAATGCGGTTGACTACAGTTGATTGGAAGCAAAAAAAATATATATATTTAAAACTTGTATTAGAAGGGTTTCATCGAATATCAATGCCAATGGCAATATACCAAAAACCGCCCTAGATAATAATTTCATTAAGCTCAATTTAACGGGGAAGCCTGAAAGCTTCCTACCATCTTAAATTTCCCCACTAAAAGCGTTATTATCAGTTTTATCTTAGGTTCTCATACAAGATCGCAACGCTTCTAGTGAGCCTCCTAATGAGATGACTATCTCAGGACGGCCGGCATCTCAATTTCCTTTACGCTTTCTATTTTTGGTCTGGCATTCGGTTTATGTGTTATATCCGCCCGTGATGATACTTTCACTAAACTTAATTAAAATGTTGGCACTTTCCTATTGGATGCTCCATTGTAAAAAAAAAAGAAAAAAGTTCTGCTGGGAATCAGTGAGTGTTTCGAAGTTGGGGTAAGGTAAGTTGACTTACCATATGGACTACCCATGTGGACTGCCTTGCTTGCTCTTTCGTAGCTTCGCAATCACAAAATTACTGTTTTGGAAGATTTCCCGCGAGATTTGCTGCCTAGTACCATCACGCTTTTTGCTCACATACGTCTCCGCAGCTGACATATCGAGTTGAATATATTACAGAAAGTCGGGAGTTTTCTGATTTACGCCGTTGCTGTTTCTTTTTGACCAAATTTTGACGGGATATTTATATTACCTTGCCTGTGTATAGTGTTTCACGCGTCACTGCGATTTTCGGTGTCTTCTTCAGTTGTGGACCCACCAATTCATGGCAAACAATAAGCGTGAAAGCATTGTTGAAGATTTTGAGAAAATAAAAAGAGTTGAGCGGAAATTTAATTGATAAGGGATGAGCGGAATGCTGGACGCAAAACCAAATTGGCGATAAGAGTTGGCGAAAAAATCTTCGAATATAATAATAGTAAACTATTATTTAAAATAAAAAAATTAAACTAGAAAACCGTGGGAACTGACGCTACAGATAAGACGATAACGATTCAAAAAAATTTCATTTAAAATAATAGTATACCATTATTTTATTCGAAGAGTTGTTCGCCAACTCTTATCGCCAATTTGGTTTTGCGTCCAGCATTCCGCTCATCCCTTATCTATTTTCGAAAACATTGGCGTGTACCACCCTATATTTGGAAATTTAATATTAGAGGAGGTAACTATCTTAAAAATAGATATTTCAAGATGGTTCCAGGATTTTGTTACGGGCAATAAGTGTTAAACGCGTTATCTGAAAATGGGTTCGAATCTTCGAATTTCGGGTGGAAATAAATAAAAGAAATCTGAGTGAATTCCTTTTACTTATGCACTTTATTTATACAAGCTTGTGTTATACGTAATTTAATCTTTAGACCTGCGTGATGACCTGTTTACTAAAAGTCTACTAAAATTGCAAAAGCCGACAATTTGCATGTTATTAATTTGCACCTGACCCGTTTTCGTCGTAAACAAGACTTAGGGCATATCATTCGAGCGAATGTTACGGATAGCAAGTTCGACTCCCCCCAAATTCAGTGTACCGGAAGTAATTCTAAACATTGAAGTATGTGAGCATGAAAGACTATAGCACACGTTCGGTTGAATGAGCTCTTCCGAGGATCTTATTTTATACCAGACGAGAAATGTCCTGTTTTGATCTCGAATATACGAGGATAGACGAGACAACACCAAGCCGATATGTACATTAAAATTGAAATAAAAATACTAGTTTCGTGTTCGTGACATAATACCAACGTGCACCTTTTCAAAATGAGATAAAATTGAAGTAAATATTGTGGAACCCATACGCCATAAAGAAACGTAGCTGCTCTCATGCATTTTTTACGCACGAACTTCAATTGTTCAATACTCAGTATCTATATAGAGGGTGGACCTGAAAATATGGACCCCCATTTGATATTCTTAATAAGTCGGCCAAAATTAGTCAGATTATTATGAAACTTGATCATAATTAAGACAACTGTATTCCCTATCGAATTCCGAGACTCAAATTTCAATTTTCAAATTTCTCACTACCAATGTTGCGCCTTGCCGGTGGCGCTTGTCGATTGCTCATAAAAATGCGATGAAATACCTTCGACACACCAGCAATTATGATGCCAAATGATACCAGTGAGTCTTGGGAATTTCAAAGAGGATATTGTTATCCTAATTATCTCCATAAGTCATAATAATCGGATTAGTTTTGACCGACTTATTAAAAATTCTGTAATATAAGGTGTCCATAGTTTCAGGTTAACCCTGTATATTTTAAGTTAATCATTTAAGACGTTGCACATTCAAATCTGAGAATATCTCGCAGAATTGCTCCCAGAATCCCAAGAAAATTGACTAACATTAAAATTGTTGAAGTGACAGCTAACGGAGGAGGAAAAGGAGGAGGAGATGGATCAAAAGACTTAGACGAAAACAACGAACTAAAAAGGACTGCAGCTGAAGAAGTAGCGATTGGGTAATCAATAAGGAGGATCCGAATTGCTTGCATCATTTCGCTCCATTGACTCCGATCCAAGTATCACTAATCAATTTGAATACAGTTGGTGTGGCGCCACACTACGGGTGCAGCAATCGATTGCCGATGTCGCCATCTAAGGATTTCGGTGAAGGCCCTTAATTGGGTCAAGACGATATCCAATTGTTAACCTGGGAATGTCAGACTCGAAATCTAAACAGTGTTTTGTACGGTGGTGTACAGTTATCGACTTGGGAATGCAGGTATTGCTACAGTTATGATCTAGATCAAGACGATGCCTTTATCTCTTTGGTGCAATTAATTGAAAATAAATAAATAAGTCATGCATAAATATCAACGCGAACCGACAGACATTTTTCGGCTGCCGATTTAAGACGTCAGTTGTGCGGTTTATTTCTCCACTTTTCGGATCAGAACTGAAGGTATATAGTTTGGTTCCAGACGCCGAGGTTTGGCAGCACTGGCTCTGTGACGTCACGGAACTGGCAGCAGGCGCAGACGCGCGGATGGCGAAGTCACGTGATACTCTTAATAAAATGAAAGATCCACTTATGTAGAACAACAAGCTTACTGGAGCAAATTCAATATATTTAGATCAGAAGCGGTAGACCTGTAATGGCGCTCTCGTGGCGAGGAGCATTCCCCTACCGCCGCCCCCCATTCGTTGGTTTACTCAAATAAAATAAAAAAGAGGTTCATTCGAAAAAGAAGGAAATAAAGAGACAACGAGCTTCGTGAAAACACGTATGTTTCGATTTTTTATTTTCGTGTAACACTACATGTTCACGCTGTGCGACTTCAAGACCCATGAAAAACGTTTCACAATGTCCTTTAGAGGACATCTAGTTGTAGTAGGGAAGTCCATTTCCTTTTATCAAGAAATGATCCCTTTTCCCAAGCCCATATGTCGTATATATTTACTATTCCCGCTCAAAACAATAAAATATTTATTCATAACATCACAGAAAAGAGTGACTTCTTCGCTCTTTATTTGACGTCTTTTATTATGGACGTATTTTATTATGACGTATTTCTTACGTATTATTTTTATTATTAAGACGTCTCTTTTATTATGGCAAAATGCAAAATCCACCATGCAAATTTTTCGTTCGATCGTAGAGATCTTAAATTTCTTACGTATAATTTTTATTATTAAGACTCTTTTATTATGGCAAAATGCAAAATCCACCATGCAAATTTTTCGTTCGATCGTAGAGATCTTAAATTTCTTACGTATAATTTTTATTATTAAGACTCTTTTATTATGGCAAAATGCAAAAACCACCATGCAAATTTTTCGTTTGATCGTATAGAACTTAAATTTTAAACTTAATTCCTAATCCATGAATTTGTTACTTTTATTTTGGTTCTCCCATTTCGAATGACTATTTTTATTAAAATATGATTTTTAAGTTGATCAAATTATTTCTCATTTCTAATTTTAAAATAAAGACGTTGTCCCATATCTTACTCCCGTTCACCACGAACCAAGTACCAGATTTACAAATATCCTCAATTACGTTCGTAATAGTCTTAGATTCTAAAATTTAGTTTTAAACTTTACAAATTAGGGATAAACTGGGCTCGATCAAATAAACACTAAACATTACCTATTTTCAGGTCTACAGATAAAAATTTTGCACAATGGCTGAGAAGATCATATAATTTATTAGCTAGATGGATCGAAACGACTTAAGATCAACAAATCAGTCACGGTTTTTACAACGTGCCATAAATGCTACCTTATTTGATTATCCGCCACCCTGTATTCGAAGCCAAAGGTCTCCATACTCACCCCTGTACGGGAACCATAAAAATAAATTAAGCGCGTTTTGCTCGGATATTCTCGTATATACTCTCTCTATATACAATGTGTACAGCGCCCAGAGAGACGGATATCCTACCATACATTATATTGGCACAGGGCTCCAAGTAAAGGATTGGCTACATTATATGGCGTCGCACGAGCATATAGTAATTTTCGCTCATTCTAATAATTACGCCTAAGCGATGTCACTGCACAGGATATGGAACACAATGCCAGGAAAATTGGCGCCGCCAGGCTCAATTCAACGGTGTATACATGTACATATATACTCACAGTATATACAGCATTTCATCCTATACATACACATATAATGCAAGCGCTGCATTGCCATATTCCCTTTGCCATAGCGCATTTAGTTTGTATTGGATATATTCCTGGCAAGTCCATTCAACATCTATCAAACATACAGTGGCAACAAGCGATGGTCTATATATCGATTGTGACCCGTACGTATTAATAACGGAACAATTTGCTTAATCATTTTTCCATATTCATATTCGGTGAATCGAAGCAGTTTCCTAATCTTATAGGGAGACCTAATCAAGCTCAATGCAATCGAGTAAATGTTTCCGATGCGTTTTTAATACAGTTCGTAATACCATATTAATTATTCCTGACATTTTATTGGTCCGTTTCATCTGAATCAAAAAATATGGAGTCTAGCGTCCAACGCCTCTTGTCCTAAAACGCTCATACCAAAAATATTCATTTCAGTTCAGTCAAGGAATGTTCTCATAACATTTGAATCTAAAGGCAGGGGGAAATCTAGACGACTCAACGTCTTGGTTAAATTTTCACCACAACACATTTCAAGATAATTTGCAGGAAAATCTGAATTTCAAGAATTTTTCATATATTGCAATTAAGAAATGACAGCGTATCGTTTATAGAAATTCACAACTAAGTAAGAGGCTTTCCTGGTTTGCTTCCTTAAAGATCAACATAATAATCTGAGAAACGCATTAGCGTCATGATTCTGTCTTAAATTTTGGGGTGGGGAAATAATGCACCAACAATTTTGTGTCACGTGTGAGTCGACCTGACCGTCCATTAAAATAGGCTTAGGGGAGATAATGGATTTGAAAAGGGTAAAAATTATGCATTCCAAATATGTTAACCGATTCTCCGACGGTTTACTTTTACGCACTTTTTTGCTCCACCCATGTTGAAAATAATTTCATTACTCAGTCTACCTTGTGACGGTGTTTTTGTTCATCTACTCGTATGAGGACACGCCAGATAATGGCAGAAAATCATCCTGAATCACACATTTCAACACAAAATGATGTCACCAGAAAGTCACATCTGATTTTTCAAAAATGATTTTAAATTTGCGCTTGAAATAAAGGAGTTCAACTCGTCTTCTGCGAGGGGCATTCAAATTAAAATCAGAAAAGTTTTTAATTAATCTTTTGTGATGACGTTCACTTATCCCAAACTCTCCTTTTCCAATACTATATTATCACAACTGAGGATTCTCTTAAGTATTCTATTTTTAATAACACTTTTCTGATATTTAAATCATTTAAATCTCCCAAGTAATTGTTAGCCGCGCGGCGTTGCGAAACTTTTTTCATGGGATAGTTTCCGTTAGAAAACTGAAAGAAAAGGCCAGAAGGTGGTCGAACTACTCTAGTTTATCGTCGTAAAAGGCATGGAGACGTAAAACGAATCCTAATTGGGCAGTTGCACCTTCGAGGGAACAGAGCCAAAAACAGGACGACAACTAATGCAAAATAGATTCTGATAATTGGACTTGCGAGTAATAAGTGCATCGTTTATAATCGGTATCACGTCTTGACAACGAACAAGTTTCTTGACTAAAAATGTACCGTCGATCTATTCTTCTCCAACGACTTTTCCTTTGCTCCTCTTGTTTTCTCAAGTCAATTGTCCCTCCCTATTGTGTCGTAAGGCGTTGCGCGCGCATCAGTTTGCCCCCTGCGCTATTTTCACCCCCGGTGCGGATCCAACTACATCCGCCAGGCGACATCGAAATTAATTAAGATTTTATTGATTTTCGTGTTCGAAAATCAACTTTGACATTGCTTCCTCCACTCTTTAAGTCGCTGAGTCGATTTCTCAGTCACAGCGTGTGGTGGCAGTGGTGGCGCTTTATTAATTCATTGCTGCCGATATCCGAGTTAAACCGGAGCTTTGGCGAAAAGTTTGACGAAAAATGCGGGGTTTATATTGGCTCCCTAGAATTTTCCATTATGAGAGTTCCGTGAGTGCTGCTGCCCTCGTTGGTTCCATCTCTTGGTTACCGGGACTCTCGCAGCCACTTTGCTAATATAAAAATATTGTTCGATTTACTTCGAGCTAATGAATTTACAGCAGGGATTCTATAGGAAGCGTTAAGTTCGGACAGCACCGTTCTGAAAACGAGCTTTAGATATTTTAGCAACTTCATTTCACAGTCGAATGTTCTAAGAAAGATTACGTTGACGAACAGAGTGGAGAACTCTGTAAAAAATAATATTTTAACACTGTTCGACGATATCTTTTTTTTTTTTAATTCACTGAAGTGTATAACACCTTTTAGGCCAAACCAATGACCAAGCTAGTGACCAGCCAATAGTCAGGATCTTAACTCCATGGACTATAGAATTTGGAGTGTCATACAAGAAAAGGTCTACAAAAGCAAAATAAACGTTCCAGCAAGTCTTATAAATATACTAGCTGACCCGGGTCACGCCTTGCTGTGGCTTCCGGTTAAATGGCTCGGTCACACTACCTCGTGCACATAATTTTCCCTTTTCCCCGAGAATTTTTTAGCCCGCTCGGTCACACTACCTCGTGCAAACAATTGTCCCTTTCCCCCGGGAATTTTTTATCCCGCTTTCCTGTGCTTTCTCGTGCTTTCCCGCTTTCCCGTGCTTTGCCGCTTTCTAGTGCTTTCCCACTTTTCCGTGCTTTCCCACGATGCATGCAAATGTGCTCTGGTGGTTTTAAATGAAAACTGTGAGAAGAGGGGGAAGAGGGAAGGGGGGTTCTGAACTGACGTCAGCGAGAAGAACAAAAGAGAAGAAGGTTGAAGGTTTCTCTGAGTGAGTGGGGAGC
>JAQGBY010008611.1:0-10447 GCA_034698785.1 Mycogona germanica
TTAATATTTTTAAACATACCAACTGTTGTCAATCTTATATGCTCTCTTTTTGGGATATTGTAGACAACTCGAATCATTAATGAAACTAAATGGAGTCAATAAAACAACAATAAAAAGAGTTGTCTTTTTTTATACGCTATTTACCCATATAATACGTAATTAGCAAAGCTGCATTTTCAAGTCGGCCACTAATTACACAGTTTAAAAATGCATCTATTTTAACACAGCCATTTAAACAAACACTTCAAAGGCATATATTTATTACTGCCATTTAATGAGCAAGTCGAAAAGGCGGATAACTCGTACTCAGAATATGAAATTACAAATTTTGCTGGCGGTTAATCTCACCTGCGGCGCACAGCAAGGTAACGATAATTTATTGTATGAGCATTACGTTTATTAATTTATTTTCTGACCAACTTCCCCATTGCTCCAATGCAACAGGCAAAGTCACAAACACCAACAGCACCATAAAATATACGAGCTCCGTGAAATTTAAGCTCGTAATTTTTTTATATTATTATTTAGTGTATTTTATTCCACGTCTCATTAAAAGTGGGCCAAAGGCTACGTATTGTTTCATAGACTTGAAAATGCGCATTCATTTTTCAACCTTGAAAACTGTTTATGCGCGCCAAGTTCAACAATTGTTTAGCACGCCGACTACTCCATAAACACTTCAACGGTCGTTCGCGAAAAAAAACATTTGAAAGCACACACACACTCAGTCGCCGCGGCTATTTCGTATTTTCCGGCCAAACAGGCTATTAATAAGCTGAGGTGATGGCACTCTCTTCCTCCGCATCGCGCAAAAGCCGCAAAGCTGACCAACCGCATGATGACTAAAATGACTAAATGGTTCCCAAGTCTTATGGACTTTGTGAATGAGATGATGAGGAACTGTACCCCTGCGCCTCATAGAGGAAAATACGGTTCTACGTTTTCAGCCACCTTCCCATCGTCCCACTCATGATATTACGATGCGCCTGATTGGTTGGACGCTGCAAAATTACTGGCATCCAATGATGTCACTGGGAGATTGGGCGGCAAATAGACCGTTGGACGCCCAATGAGTGACCTCATTATGATCAAGTTATTGTGTGCGTTATGCTCGTATTTTGTATTTGCACTGTAATCCCTTTTCTGATTGTTTAGGTCGGGCACAAAATATTTATTATCCACTCTCTTAAGAAGACGCACGAACGTTTAAGCGTCCTAAACAGTTCGGATGTCAATTTTATTTCTCCTAATTTGACCATTCGAATGAGAAAATTCTACTCATGATGCAACGAAATTGAGCACTTATTTCGTTTCCAAAGTTCAAAATCTTACATTCGTTTTTTTAAAAACCCATAATCGACTTCGTAAAAAGTCATGCCATGCGTTTTAGCATATTTCGTCTTGTTGAAGAATCTAGATAAGACGGTAAGATTGGATCCATGCGATCTTTAAACTCGTCTATCCTCAAGATAGGCATAAAGGTAGGAGGGTGGTGCATTTAAGATTGCATTAAGATTAAACTGGATAATTGAACGTTACTTTGCTTAGGGTGCCGGGCGCTTTTCAATGTTTCTGCATGGCTGTAACCCAGTGTGGCTTAATTAATAATTGTTTAAAAAAAACCGTGGAGCTACGTCTCACCTCAGATCGACCACTTTAGGGTAGGTACAGACTCTGAGCGTCTTCGAGTTGGATCCGATGGCGTAGAGTTTGCCGTTGGGATGGAACTCGGCGGCGCGGATGGCCTGCACGTCCTCCAACGAGGTGATGGGGACGAAGCTGGGCTTGTTGGCCGACGAGCCGCTGCTGGATTCCCCGTTGGACGACAGCGACGAGGACTTCGTCTGGGACATCGGCACGCCATGTTTTGCCTGTACAAGAAAGACAAAAAATAAATAAATTATTTTGTGTTTTTTAATTAATTGTTTTTAAATTCATTTTTAGTTTCTTAAAAATCGCATTGTGATTACAGGTGATCATAACATATTTTTGGTGGATAAAATATTCAAATAACAGATTCAAAAAGTGACTGACAAAAACACACTTAAAAAAAGTTAATTATTCTTCATCAGAATTAGCTACAGTACTGCGAAGTCTCTTTAAAAAATGTAGGTGGGTAAAATACTCAAATAACAGATTCAAAAAGTGACCGAAAAAACACACTTAAAAAAAGTTAATTATTCTTCATCAGAATTAGCTACAGTAGTGCGAAGTCTCTTTTAAAAATGTAGGTGGGTTTGTTTTTTCGTCGTAAAACAAATGGCAAAAGTAAAACGATTGCGAAAACAGGTTACTACATGTAATATTAATTTCCATTAGAAACGGTCTGATAGGCAAGTAATTGTGTTAAATGAGCGGCACGCTTTCAGATAGGTAATTTGCCTTCGCAAGCCATATCAGTTGGTTGCGCAGTTAATTAATACTCGTAGATCAGCCCCCCTTGGGGTGCTCCGAATTTCTCTACACCTTGTCGCATCGTCGCACCAAAGCCCCGCATAATTGACCAGACTCGGGGGGGTTCCGCGGCACGTCAAGCAATTATTCACACAATTTGTACGGTAATTTGTGTTTTCTTTCATGTTGCCGAGGCCACGCGATTAATAAGAACATGGCTTCCAGGAGACCTCACTTCATTTTTGCCGCACGAAATACAAATAGTTACAAAAAGGCAGCGCCATACCAACACTCAGCGAATTATCTTATCGAAACATTCGTAAATGAAATCGTTATTAAGTGACCGGTGACAGCGATATTTCTTGAACAGAACTTGGACATAGTTTGATTTTCATTCAGTTCGTCGCGACAAACTTACGTTGATCGATTTGACCAGCAAGGGTGGGGCATGCGAAACACGACTGGCGGCACCGGAACTGAGCGAGTGTCGGACAGTGGCACCGCCGTTTGGACGGTCGGCTACGGCGCCGTCGCTTACGACCGCCCCCAGGGGGCGATGGTGGTGGTGGTGGTACTGAAATCGAACAGGCGGGCCACGGGGCGGCAAAACGACAGGGGCACCGCGGACAAATTTGACACGACCACCGGCGGCGATGGCAGCGCCGCGGCCGGTCGGGTGCGCCAATAGGGGCGGCGACAGCGCGCAACACACGGGGAACTGGGGAAACGGAAACTGCTTCCGATTCATGTTGCCGTTCGGTTGAGACCCAGAGGAAAACCGCACATTATACCGGTCTATCAGAAATCGAAATGGTGGCGTTGGTCAATTATATAATCCATTTCGCATCTTCAAAATTCATTTCTCTCAGCTGATCAGATAGATAATAGACATGAAATTAAATTGAAAATCGACTTGGCTTCAAATTCGGGAAACCGTAAATCACTGGTAGTCCGAATCTAGGTGAGCAGAAAATTTGCACAAGCGTGTCAAAAGCTATGTGACAGTTAAACATGAAGATCAACATAACTGGAGTGGCGTTTTCAGATAAAGATTTGCGTTTCACGTTAGCCCATGGATAAATCCAATTCACAATCGACGCGCGTTCACTTCACAACAGCACTCTACCCGAACTAGCCGGAACCGAAATGAAAACCGAAATGAAAATGAATCCGGCGAACTCCAAATTTCGAACAACCGTTTCGATGGTGGTGGTGGGCAGCTCAAAGAAATGGAATCTCAACCTTCCCCCACTTCACCAAACGACACGATAATATTCACCATTAGTAGTCACTAAACGCAAACCAATCAGCGCAATTTTACACCATGGTGATCCGACGGCGAACTGGTATCCTAATAGGTTGTATCGTTCATCAGGGGGGGGGATTAACTAAAAGAAACACACTTCAACCGAATGTCTGGTAGACAAAGTGTTAAGAAGCGGGCCGACCGTGCGCATCCCAGTCCCAAGACAAAATGAGAAGATCCTCAGAGCATCTCATACCTCACCATCCAAAACGGAGGACGGCTCATTCAGAGATACATGCACATTTACAGTGCACATCTTCCATGGACCCCAGGTCACACATGAGCACTTGGAAACGAGCTGTCCATTCGTGTATTTTGTTTGAAAGAAAATCATTAGTTCTGCTACTCCCCCCATCACGCTGTGAGACGCCGGACACATGAGGCAATTTTGGCGGCGTACCCAGATTGCTTTGCTGGACCTCAAAAAATATCGGCCACATTGAGCTAAAGTAACTCTGTTGAGACAAGTGTTACTCAGATTCTATTTATTTATGGTCATTTTTACGTGAAGTCTGCAAGAAAATCTGTTCGTTTTAGTTGGGAGATCTCAGGAGGTTACTCAGTAGGTGCTTGGCTGGCAGCAATATCTTTTTGCCTATCTCTTTTCTGAATATACCGAAATAGTTTCCGTTATACGCCGCTAAACAACACATACTCACACAGATGTTGCTCACATCAGGTATGATGTCTTAAAAAACCCTTTCCGTTTGGTGTGGGGAATTTGATTAATGCAGGTCACGAGGAGGATCGCGTTGGTCGTCCAACTGACCGTGTCAGATGCGTAGTCATGCGTTCGGCTCAGGTTAAACGCGGAATCAAGCGTTTCTACGCCGCACGATCATCGGCTCGAAGTTTCGTGGAGGTAATTCGGCAATTAAACGAGCCCAACCCTGATCTATGATCACAACTAAAAAAATTGACAAATGTGCGGGCAAGGATGATTTCCCGTTAATCGACGCCTGGCCAGAGCTGCTCGAGCGGAAAAATGATCTTAAAATCGAGAAATTCGCTTAGCAATTCGCTCAACAAAGAGTGTCTCTTTTTACTCCTATGGGTGAAAAACTCAGTGGATCAAACATCGATTTTTTTCATTTTAGCTTGCCTGGACAGTGTCGATCCTTCCTTTTCATATCGTTCCTTTTTATTTAATGTTAAATAAAAAAACGATATAATTTTTTTAAAAACGTGTTTTCTTTTGCTCATTTCAAATTTCTAAAATAACATGATTCAAAATGGGAACCCAAGTTCCTATTCATCAAGTCGTTCTCCAATATTGAGAAAAAACGTTCCCCAATACTTTATTAGTTCTAAAATTCGTCAAATTACAAATTCGTTAAAAAAAATAACAGACTTGAAATTGTATTATAGTTATTTCCTGCTTAACTTCACCACGGAGTCAAGCAATTAAGTCTTTACGCCAATGTCCTCCTCATCCCTTTTCTAATCAACATTTTATGGTAGCATGAAATGCTGATCACGTCAATTGATTTTACCGACCTACAGCAATAACAATCCAATCCAATTATTGGATGCACGTACGTCCGTTTTCTTATTTTTTTAAATACAATTTTCTCCATGCATTGTGGCACCAGTGCATTACACTTCTTGGCGCCCACTGGCATCGTTCCAGAAAATTCGTTTGTTTTACCATAGCTGTAGTACATTGGTAATCGGAGAACCATCGGTACTTCCGTAGTATTTAGGGATTAAAGGATTTAGGGATAAGACGATGATCTGCTTGTACATTTGACCACACCATTATATTATAACAATTACTTGACAACGCACCATAAATGGCAATTTCTAGGAAATGAGCAGGCCCATGAGACGCGAAATGCCGTTCTACATACAAGAGATGATACCGTATTATAAACCGTTCTAACCAAATAACACAGTAGCCTACATTCGGGTTACATAGTCCACATACCTGCCGCAATCAAGTGCCACCTAACATGGGGGGAAGGAAGAGGGAGAATGGGTCGAGGCGTGAAGAAATAATAAAAAACAATAATCATTCGTATTGATGCTCGTTGACCACAGCTCTGTTTTATAATGGACATTCGCGCGGTTGCTCTACAAACAAACGGCACCGGGGCAGCCCTAAATACTGAATGTGTTTTATACGATGATGGAATTGTGACGTGCAATTTGTCAGGCTTCACGGAAATACGAGTACACACGGTACACTCGTACGCGTACACACAGTATATGGATGCTTCAAAGTACCGTCAATAGGCGAACGACATGTCGTTTCGAAGCAACGATGCGCTAAACCAAATCGAAGATGAGAACATAAAAGTGGAGGAAAGCAAAAAAAATAAAAAAAATGGACCGACATAAACAACATCTACAAAGATAAAGCCATCAATAACCGCAGCAGAATCGGAGCACAGTTACCGGTACATTTCCTTACATTTCTTATAACCTTTTCAGATTCTACCGAGTCATATCACATACATACGACAGAATCATATATATATACACTGGCCGTCTTTATTAAGATGAAAATTAAATTTCGTATTTGATTACTCAAGAGAGCATTCCAAATTAATTTGCAATCCATTCCCATTTCCTTCAACTTTTAATCAATGGCGATCAGTTTTCTATCCGCTAGTAGAACGGGCTAAACTGTTTCTCAAAGAGAGAAAAATTCACCCCCAATTTACATGAACTTGGTGAAGAACGTCAAAACACAAACGGGTCGCCTTTAGGTTTTTTTTGTGTACGTGCGCGCACCCTTACAGATGAACATGTCATGTGGACGAGCTAGTGACCGAACACAAAAGTCATTTGTCATTCAGTAATTTGGCTTAATAACGATGGGCTAAGCGCAGTTTCGCGATTCAGAGCACAACATGACATGGCCGTTACGCTAAACACACGTACAAAAATCAGTGCACGTATTACGCAACCCAGTCGACACTTCTTAGCAGGGGTGTCTCGTTGTACACCCACGTTTTTAACGCTAGTGGCGCACTCGGGCGACCTTCGACTAAAACTATCGGCCAACTGGAACCCTCTTAAAACGCAGCACCCGTCCCAGGGCAGAAAGGATGAAATGCGTGCCTAATAGCGATAACTAATGTAAATCAGTGTGGACAAGGTATCAGTGTGCTCAAGATAGAGGTCTACTGAGGAAGAAACACTCGCCTCTGCCACTTGGCCTCTCACAGAAACCCCAGATTTAATTAAAAGTTGGGGATCAGCATTGCTACCAAGTTCCGACGATGTCGCTTATTTTTTTTATTTTATCGAGTGGTTAAGCAAAAGCTACTTAGATCGAACAACAACAACAACACAGCTAACCTACTTTCTCCAAAGTCGTGCGCAAGTCGTCAAGATTCCGAACTGAAAACCGCAGGCTCCAAACATGCGTAGGCCTACATGTAAATTAATGCTCGCTGCTCTCGATGTTTACACAGCCTATACGAATTGTAAAATGGCCTCGCCATATGTACAGTATAATATGCAAATGCACACGAGTAGAGCATAGAAGTGGGACCATCGACATTCTAAACGCGTGTTCAAGTACTTTTTGGCTATAAAACGCATCCAACGTATGTAGTCGTTGTGTTAACACACTCGTAGTACATTGCATGGACTTTGTTTTTGTAGGACTTTCAAAATTTATGGACGAGTGTGCGAGTGTGTTAATGTGTTCCCTTTTTTGTGGTGGAGATGTCGTCGATAACCTCTGACGTCAGCCACGTCTATAAAAACGAAATTACAGTATATTTTCGGATACTTTCACACGAGGCCAGCGCCCTCTAACGTCAGATCTCCCAGGTGAAAAATGTTCCCACGAACGAACACGTACACACGTGTAACCGTTCAGTTTTGATGTTAATGCAGATAAGCCAATGACGTAACCACAATATACCGAAAACTAGGTTTTTCAAATTCCGTTTTATACACAACTTCATAAATATTTCCACCTTCAGCCCTTGTGAGGTCTATCGTGAAAGTGACCCCTACAAGTGTCGGCTAATTTGCTTTTAGGTTTTATAACTTTTCTATCCTTCAAATCTCGACTTATTCTTCTGAACCATCGACATTACTTACATTTATACTTCACATTTCAGTGGCGCAATTTGAATTTGTGCAATGTTGTGGTATTTTGAGGTCATGCATTCTTATGTTACGAAAAGAAATCATAGTTTCATGGTTTCATGTAGACGGGTATATTTTCAGAAAGCTAGTTTTAAGGTTTTTTTTTTATTTTTTTTTAAATTCTAACTGTTGCCACACTTTACAACAATGCAAGGTGCATCCTTTTAAAGGCTAAAAAGGCTAATTTTAACCTTAAAACTAGCTTTCTGAAAATATACCCGTCTACAGGAAACCATGAAACTATGATTTATTTTCGTAACATAAGAATGCATAACCTCAAAATACCACAACATGCCACAAATTCAAATTGCGCCACTGAAACGTGAAGTATAAATTTGTAAGACGTTTTGGCAATGACTCCGGACTGTTAACGGGGGCGCATCATTTCCCACGAACATAAATAAAAATAAAATGAGGAACATCACCCAATGATGCCGCGGACGCAACACGGAACGGATAATCGAATTGCCCGACCAGCAAACCTTAATACGATTAGTGCACGCTTTTGCACAAGGTGGCGTTGGTGGCGTTTCTTCTTTTATTTTGGAAAAAAGACTCGAGACCTAGAACACCGGGGGAGCGCAGCGCATCCGGCCCACGCGCACTCAACGACACCCCCTCCACCTCCAGACCATCCTTCACCATCATTTGGGAGGGTCTTCTAGCGAGATGGGCCGGCGATAAAATGGCGGCGGAGGCGTGTCACAACCCCATGTACCCGACTGTCCGGTTCCGGATCGAATCCGGGCGCGGGTGGCCGTGCGGTAGGACCAAAACGAAACAGCCGGCTCGCGGATTGCGAAACGACTAAAGACAAAAACACCTGAAATACAAATGATGGCGAGGTGGAAGTGGAGGAGGAAATTCCAGGTGGGCGGGTGGATGCCAGTTCATGTATATAACATGGCCGGCGGACGGGCAAGTCGCCAGATCGACAGAGGGTCTGCTGCGCAAAAACAACTGACCCGATATATCGGTTGTCGTCTGGCAGCACGATGATGATAGGGGGGAAGGGAAAAATTAATGAAATTAGTTTTGTCTATGGTCGTGCATGCGTAAAAGGAGTCTCGCAACACCGCCTCCCCCAACCCTCTTTCCATTAACACCAAGCGAGAAAGCACAAAAATTTAGTTGCCTAATATTTTTTCAGCTTCGACTAATAGCTTGTAAGTTCTTTTTGAAAAGCACACACCCAATTAACTACAAATCTGCAGCTTACTGGCGCGATAGCCATTCTATAACATGGCGAAGTACATGTACAGTACACAGACGCGAATTGCCACTCATTACCTGCAAAAATATGATCAAATTTAATTGATCTCCGACTGCCGCATTTCTTTTTGTGCTCTGAGAGGCGATAAATGAACCTGGTCCACTCAGTCGAGTGTCGAATCCCCTTCTAATCAGTCATACGGTGAAGCAGGTTCTGGGTTCGAATCCCCGTTTGCATATGAATGTGTATCTTGCCCAAGGATGATTAACGTTCTGTGATTTCTAGTTCAAACCCCGGATCACAAATAATTAATTTAAAATATAAATTTTTAATCGAGGCGCCCATTCGGCGGTGCGGTCTGCGGCCCACACAACTGAGGGAGGTTTCAGGCTCCTGCGATCAATGGAGCGCGAAACACTGTGTACCGGTTCAGATTTGCTAAAACTTAAAAAAGGTCAACTGTCGTCCGCAATAATCATAATAACCATTTCTCTCACTACAACAGATTTTTTTTTAGCATTTGTCGTCAAATGTTGACATGATTTACTGGGAAAGTAGGCCTCAAATAAAATGAAGATTTGTCATCCATTTAAACGTTCAGTGCAGGGCATGAAACGCGCCACTGCAAAGGCAAAAGCGAAACAAATGACAAAATTGGAGCGCTGAGAAAAGTCAAAAAAAGGGGCGTGGTAATGAATTCACCCACAAAAATAATGCGGCGCCCGCAAATCGCAGGAAAACAATAGGGTTGCTTGTTGTCGGCTGCCATTATTTCGTAGCGAAAAGTTGGTGCTCGACATTGGCATAGGCAATGACACGATTTGTGGTCCCTCCGTACATGTACGTGCCAATTTTAGACAAAAGGGTCAGTCATGCACACTTTCAATGCGGCGAAGTCTCGGAAAAATAATCTTTTGAATAAATTTGAATAAGCGAATTTGGTTTTACGAATTCCAAGTACTCGTAAATTTGAACCGATCCCTGGCGGAGGACATCTACAGTAAATTTCGTCATCAGTAAACTATAAAAAAATGACAATTTCAAGAGCCTTAGAGATTTAGAGCATTTTAAATTTTGAACGAGAAAAAAAAACCAGACTTCATTTCACAAGACATTCCCTAATTGACAAATTTCTCAAATCGTACCGAAATTTCGGATTACAAATACACTGTACAGTCGTGCTTACATAATGTAAATAAAACTGATTAATTTGCCATGCACTTCAAAGCAATGACCATGTGTCGCCAATTAAACTCTTAACTAGAGGAACAACCGAATAATACCGAATGGGTGTCGAGTGGCAGAGAGGTAGCGCGTTCGCGGTTTCGATTCCGGCCGACACCTTCAGAATTTTTCGGGCGAGAGAAATTCCTTAACGCGCCTTCCTTCGGAATGGAAGTAAAGCCGTGGGAGCCGTGCCTGTA
>JAQGBY010008612.1:0-10447 GCA_034698785.1 Mycogona germanica
GTTTTCAATATAAAAATAAAATATAATAACAATATTAAAAAACATAAAATAATCAAATAGATATTTTAAAAATGATTTTTTTTCAATTTAACATAGCAATTGTCAAACAATTGAAAACTGCACACTACAAATCAAGGCATAACAATTTAATTCATCTCTTGCATTGAAATATTGCCGTTCATTCTTTCTGGTGTCTTAATTTATGTTTTCAATAGTATTTAATTTGACCAAATTTTAAAACACTTTTTGTACAAGTGTTACGACATAAGCTGCTGTGTTGGCCTCTCACCAATCAGGTTCAAGGACGGCAAAGAGATCAAGGCCGGCGACATGTTCAATCTGCGCATGCAGGGCAGCGAGGAGAGCTCCCTGGGCACATACACCTGTGTTGCCAATAACTGCATGGGCCGAGCGCTGTCCTCGGCCCAGGTCACAGTAACTGACAAGACAGGTAAAACGTCATATCCGTTTTCATTACAATAACCGTGTATCGTGGACTCATCTAAGATTTCAAAAAATTTAACCGATAATAAGTAATGTAATTTTTAATTTTTAAAATGAAATTTCAGAAGACAAACACCAACCGAAAATTCGATCCGAAGAGTAAGTGTTTTTTTCTTTAGTTACTTTTGCTAATTTTCGTATCGTATTTGTTTTGCAGACAAATAAAATGTCATTCTTGACATCTCTTTTCGCATCTCATTTCGCTGCGTTAAGTCTTTCGTGAGGTGTATCATGTTCATGAAAACTACAAAATTGCTGACAACAATGGAAATAATAATTAATAGTCTTAAGTGCCACAGGACAAAATCTGCATACGTGTATAAATGACAATCAAACAATATTTTCAAAATGTGTATTCCACAGACCGATACCGTATTATTTACAAGGAATGGAAGACAAGACCATAAAAGTTGGTGAAAATCTCAGGTTTACAATTAAAGGTAAGACACAACCCAAAAGCTGTATATGAGGGCCCTAGAGCTGCTCCTTTCAGAAGATAAAGTACAAATAACTTCTAACTGCTTGTATGCGGGCAAGATGGCAGTGGTTGCCTTTTATTAGGGACCACGTCGGTCAGATGTCAAGAACAAAATATGTTTCCTGAAAATAATATACTGTTTAGTAATAAACATGTAATACTCGAAATCCTAACCGTCAATTGCAATATTTCAGAAAATACAAAGTAAAAATTGTTGGGGTTCGGAGAAATAAAAAGAATAAAGAATTTTTCCCCCAATACAAAAAAATCACAATGTCTTACGGTGTTTTCGCAAAACTGAACAAAATTTATTTGACATTGATGATTTTCTCCTCTTTGTCCGGTTGCGCCACCATCTGCAGTCAAATCGTCCAGTCCAACCCAGGTGGCATGGTACAATAAGGAGGACCTCATCGAGATGGGAGACAAGTACCACGTGACGTCAGCGGACGACGGCACCTTCCTGTTGGACATCTCGCCCGTGGAAGCGAGTGACGAGGGCGAATGGCGTTGTGTCGCCACCAATCAGTACGGACACTCGGCCTCGTCATCTCTACTACATCTCATCGGTAAGTTCTAGCACCCCAGGATTATGCCTAATAATGGGATGAATGGTGTCAAACAGAATTGAACTTTCGTCAAACGTTTATGCTTAACGTATTCGTTCATGTTTCATTTAGGACGTTTATTAATTTTGCAGTTTTTTCTTTGCTCATCAACAGTTCCTAAAAATTTCCGAAGCCCAGAATTCGTTGAGGATCTCCAGGCTATCTTTACAGACGACGGGCTTGTGTCCTTCGAGTGCAAAGTTGTAGGCATACCGACGCCAATCTTGAGATGGTGAGTATTTAACATTGCATTTCTGGTCCTCGCCAGGACATCAAGCGAAAGCGGGATATGTTCTGAAAATCCGATTATCATTTCATTGCACTGCAAATTGTCCAAAATGAACCAACTTGACTTAAAAAAATAACTAAAAGCGTTGCTTATTTTTAATTCCAACAAAATAGTCAATAGAAATTATTTATTGAAAAAGTTGCATTTTTATTTTTATTTATTATTATTTATTATTATTATTATTTATTATTATTATTTATTATTATTATTTATTATTATTATTATTTATTATTATTATTATTTATATTACTATTTATTTATTATTATTATTATTTATATTTTATATTTTAATTTTTATAATCACATATTTTTATGTGATTTTCAATCCTTCTGTAGAGGAGGGATTTTTTTTTAAATCTTCCAATCAACTGTAGTCAACCGCACTAAAGGCTTTACGTCCCCCTCATGGTGCTTAGGCATTGGATTAGGATTAGGATTGAAAATCACATAAAAATATTTGTTGTCACAATGCAACTTTATAACCAAAAGAAATTGAATGTGGAATTGTTAAATTGTTTATCATATATCAAATCCGATGGCCAATTTGCGAATGTATATGTCGTTTTAGTTGATCTGTGACATAATCAGAGTGAACAATCTATTCACCGAGATTGAAATTTTAGGCACAACTATTACAGAAGTAAATGTGAAATATTACTATGTCAAATTTCGCATCGAGATAAATTTATTTTGTTTGTGCTCGCAGGTACAAGGACGGATTGGAGTTGAAACCTGGAGACGTCCACCAGCTGTCTGGGACCAACTCCCTGGGCAGTTATTCTTGCGTGGCCAAAAACTGCATGGGGGTGGCGTCCAGTTTCTCAGAGCTGACCCTGGAGGACATCTACGGTAGGCGATCCCTACAAGATCTCTGTTCCAGTGCATTCCTGGTCACAAATTCGATGTTCAGGCGTTCGAAGCACACCATTATTCTAAAAACTGATGCGGGATTACTATAATCAAATTTTTTTGCGATTGTCACAGGCGCCAAAGAAAAACGAAAACCTCCGTCCAAGCATCCGCCCCGTTTTACCCAGCACCTCAAAGAAGAAGCTCTGATAATTGGCGACAAATTTAGATTCACGGTTTCCGGTTTGTACATATTTTATTTGGGGGGTCATGTTTTATCTCTAGATGACGATTTCCTGGTCCGCCGGGCTCTGAGCAATAATGGGCATTTCAATTAACTTCATTGAATGTAAGACAAGTTGAAACAAGTCAGTGTGTTCTAAAAAAAAAAGGGGGACCACCTACACATTTAATCAGATCTTTTGAAAAAATGTATTAAATCATATGAATTTTTTTGACAATCGAGTAATAATATACGAATAATTTGGCGATTTATTTTTTTGTTCAAAATATTTTATTTTTCCTTTACACAGGCTCGAACTCGCGCGCGCCACCTTTCGTTTCAGACAATACTTCCTTTAATCAAAGTTCAAAGTCTGGCCAGATTTCGTGATTTTAAAGACTTATTTATTCGTGGTAAAATAAATAACGGTGATGGCACCGTGCCGCCCTATGAGTTCATACAGAGAACTATAAGAATGGTCTAATGACAGGGGAAGTATCATGCGATTGCAATTAACATGGGCTGGTTATAAGAAAATCAATTAATACCAAATTACGCTTAATTTTACGAGATTCGACGCTGTCTCTTATTATGTAGTAAGTTTTGTGTGTTTTCATTTAGTTCTTGTTGCCAATAGACTTTCAAAAATAATCTCGGTCGCCTCTTCCAAATCAGTGTCCTGTCCACCCGTTCCCGAGGTGATCTGGTACAAGGACAACCAACGAGTGGAGGAGTCGGGCAGATACCACCTGCGTCGTGACAAGAACGGCATCTACCATCTGGACATCGACGCTCTGGAGTTGACTGACCAGGGAGTGTGGAAGTGTCTCGCCGTCAACGACTATGGACACAGCCTCACTCAGAGCTGCGTCAAAGTCACCGGTGAATTATCCTCGAAAAGACACATCGACACAATCAATTTTGTGGAAATAGAATAGAACAAAAGAACAGTAAAGCTTACTCCATCTTAATGTGCCCCTCGCCGTAGCGCCTAAGCACCAAAAGGGGTACAGAAAATCCTGTAGTGCAGTGACTACAGTGAAGGGGGAGGGAAATCTGTTGGGATTATCATTGTGTTAATAGAGTCTGTCCATCTAGCATGTTCATCTAGCATGTTATCTATGGTAATTTTGTACGTGCCAAATTCTTGCATTGAATTACATTTGAATTTAGTCTGTTTCTGAAAGCCATTTTTAATGTATGAAAAATTAATTTCTCCAGGGACCACATTTTGGTCCACATTTACGTCATCTGCGCATGAGCACAATCCCCAAATTCCACTCTTTTTTGTGCGCATGCGCAGATGACTTAATTTGATTTTGAGAATCAAATTTGAAAAACCAAAATGCACGTTTTTTGTTCGATCTACTTTTATTTAATTATCGGAAGTTTTCAACAGGTTATGATTTAATTAGTCATCATTATCCTTGCGAGAAAATAGAGCATGGTGGCTATCGGGGCCCACAAGGTCTCAAGAGGCACAATTTTATTGTCAAATTTATTTTATTTAAAAAAAAAAAATTCTTTCAAATTGCAATAGAGTATCGAGTAATTTAATTTTGTCATTTTGAAACATGATTACACCGAATATACTAAAAAAATCTATGTTTCGGTTGTCACGAAATATGGCATAAAATGACTATGTAACAACAATTACAATTGAAAGTTTTACAATTACAATACGTTATATTAGGTGACGCGGGACAATTAACGCTCTCAAATGCAACAAAATTCCAATATTCATTACATTTTTGTTCGTTTTTTGGCAGTGCCCAAACATTACAAAAAGCCGAAGTTCATCGAAAACCTGAAGGCAGTATTATCGGAAGAGGGAACTGTGTCGCTGGAATGCAAAGTCGTCGGCGTGCCCCAACCCGTCTTGAAATGGTCAGATTTCAAAACAAGTTTTTTTAAATGCGAATTAATCACAATAAATTATCATTCGAAATGTTGAAGCAATAAATGTCTATCCCATCTTAATCGAGTGTTCAAATTGTTCATTTGTGCCAAACGCAACCTGATTTACAAAGATGGGTGATGATGATGCGCATATGAATGATTTCCATTTGCGAAATCAAGATTTTTATGCAGTGATTAAATTTGAAACTCTACTATTGTATTGCACATAATTGATAATATATGTATTACTAATTGATTTATATCTGAAATTAACATTAATCGAATGCAATCGATATTGAAGGTACAAGGACGGCGTGGAACTGAGGGCCGGCGACATCTACAAGATAGTTTCCGGCGAAGGCGGAACTAGTTCCCTGGGCACGTACACCTGCGAGGCCAGCAACTGCATGGGAGTCGGATCCAGTACAGCAGCCCTGTTGGCACTAGATGGTAACTTTCCCCTTATGTAGCAATGTAATCGCAAATATTGTATTGCACATCGATTATCCATTAATCAGCAGGGGCATAATACATGTATTAGTGAGTGATTTTTAAACAGTACATGTGAATGAGACAGTGAGTTAAACTTATATTTTAAACATCAGAATATTTTACTATTACATATAGTCTATATCTAAACCAATTTAATATGTTTTTGTTCAAAATCAAAGAATGAAAACAATGAAATAAGCCCTGTATTTCTCTTTATCCCCTGAACGCATTTCATTGAATGTGAATTGGTGAGTGCAACTTGTTCTAAGCGATGAAACTCACGAGCATATTTCTGACATGATAAAAAGCCGATTCATTCGATTGATTTAGAAAAATCATGCATTTACAAAAAGTATTATTTACTATTTCAGACAAGTACCTAAAGGAGAAGTACCACAACGAGGTGTTCCAACAAGAGTTGTCCACCATCGAAGAGCGCAGCTGCGAGTTCTCTACTTACGGAACACCTAGTCTCACTGACCACTGGGCCGACGAGTCACGGGGCAATGGATTCGGCGTCAACAACGAGTGTGAGTTCTCCATCTACGAGACGCCGGACATCACGGAAGATGAAGCCCGCCAGATTGTGGAGATGTTCGCTGACGAGATTTCCGAGCACGTCACCACCCGTGAGGCACCTGACCTTCCACCACTTCGCTTCACTCGCGAGTCAGCAGTCGTGGGCAACGTGCTAATGGAGGCCATCGTCATCGATGTGCCGCTCGACTGGGGCGGCTCACATGTGGACGAGATGCCACAGCGTGATGATTTGGAAACTGAAGCTGATATTGCTGACATGTCTGCCTTTGACCCACTGGTTGTGGACCTACCCCTTGACTTCTCCGAGGCACCCTCCTCCCTTCACGAGCTTAAGATCGACATCACCAACGTTGAGCCACGGTCAGCCTCAGTACGAGATGCTCTGATCATCGATGAACGTGAACCATTCAGCTCCCAAGATGCGCTTCCCTCTGATCGACTTAATTTAGAGATGTTGGCCAAGATGGCTGTCATGGCTGAACGCTCACTGCTAGAGCCACTCGTCATCGAGGAGCATCAAGGGATACAGATTGCCCAAGACAAAACTAGTGATGAGCCAGTCGACCAGCAATTAGCTGTACAAGTGGAGGTGACTGAAAATCTTGTGGTGGGAGGTTGCGCCACCAATGAGCCACCAACTACTCATGAAGGTCAAGCCGGAGCAGCTGAATCACCCGATGACCACCAAGAGCAGCAACCTGAATACACTGACGATGCCGCAGTGGATCCGAATGATGTCCTTTCTGATGAAGTAACACCATCTGAGAACATGGGCACTGATGCCGATGTAGAGTCGCTGGCATCATTGGAGGAGTTTGCTGTCGACTATGTCAACGGTTATTCTGATGATGGTCCATTGGGTGATGACGACCTGGCCATTGAAGAGTACTTTCCTGCCCGGACTCCACTTGGTGACATCGTTGGTGATGTGCTGGAGAATGAGGATGCCGAACTCCTGAGTGACCCAGTGGCTGTGCAAGTGACCAGCGGAGGAGATGGTCGCACAACACCAACTTATGTTTCAGCGTTGGAGTATAATGACGAATTCGGAGATGGCCCAGTACCGGAATTGCTCTTTGATGTTGGAGGCGGTGGCCTGGCTGCTACCCCCACACCTACACAAGACATCTTCCAGCTTCTGGATGTTGTGTCACCTAATAAAAATGGTGACGAAAAAAATCAGGTGTCAGCAGATTTGAAGCCAGTTGCTTCTTCTCTAGGTGGATCATCTTCATCAATTGATGAATTCCTGTCTGATGGCGACGAGTTCCGAGATTCTGGCCGGGAAAGCAAAGAACCACCAGGCCTAGTGGAGTTGGCCAGTGCTGTGCTGCAGAAGGCTTGTGAAGGCATTTTCACAACAGCCATCTTGGCAGAAACTCTGGTTGCAGCTGCTACTGGCTTGATCCTTCAATCACAGGGAACCAGCTTCGATGATCACAAATTTTCATTAAGTGAACCACTTAAGGTGGAGGTGGTGGAAAAGCCACCTTCTCAGTCTCACGACGCAGACTCTAGCGCAAAAGATCTGGTGAAAAATCAAACTGCACATATGATCATTGCTGACCGCATTACTGAATCAGTTATTATGGATGCCCTGCATGCTGCTTCAAAAAGTATTGCCAAGACAAAAGCTATTAAGGTTGCTAAAATGGAAGAAATGTCTGCAACTGAGCCACTTGCATCTCTCACAACTGAGCCAGGGTTGGAGGTTGATGCTGAATGTGGCTTAAGTAGCATGGTTGAACCCATTTCAGTTTTCCACCCTGGTGATCATTTCTCAAGTGCATCGGAAATAGACATACCCCAGGTTTCAACTGATGTTGGCATTATTAATCTGGATGTGGCAGAAGGGTTAATTAGAGCTGAAACCACTATAGTGGATGTACAATTGGGGGATATTCCTGATTTAGGCGAGTCAGCTGTAGTGGCCGAGTGTCGCGTAACTTCACCCTGTGATGCTGTAGTTGTGGTTACCGCTGGAAGAGTGGGAGATGACGAGTCTGTGTCCTCCATTACTGATATGGCACTGACCGCTGTCCGTGCTAATGTTTCCAATGAGGCCACAACTGATGAAGCCGGCATCCTTGTGATGGAGAGTATAGCTGTTGAATCAAATATGCCAGATGAAAATGGAAACATTGATCTGGCCTCTGCACAAGCTGTGCGTGTTCAATCACCAACCGAAGCCATCGAGATTGCAACTCTTGTACCAATGAGTGCTGAAGACGATGTATTTACAATTGCAGATGGGGATCTGCACACTCCAAAAGGCACCACAGCCACTGTATCGCAACAACTTACTCAAGATGGGACCATTGGAGTGGAGACTGTTAGTCAGGAAGATTCGTTAGATCCCATCTCAGATAGTGTACTGCAACAACCAGTTAGCAATCGAGCAGTGCTGACCAGACAAATAACACAGGATGGCACTGTCAGTGTGGAGACAGCGGATGTAGTTGATGAGCATACATTGCCATTTCCGGTTCCAAGTGATGTGGTTGCCGCCACTGCTACTATGGTTGACACAATCAATGACGTAATTGAGGCACTGGCTAACATCACAGTCACTCCTGTACAAATTTGTGATGGACTTTTTGTTGAGGGTGCTGCTGGTCCATCACACTTGGGCATCACATCTTCCATTGATGAAATTGCACATGAAGATTTAAAGCACGATACTGTTCAGAGTGTAGAGAAAAATGAAGCCAACATTCTTGAAGTTGAATCAGACATCATTTCACCAGAACTGGTTGTCTCAACTTCAATTGATGTGAACGCATTTGAAAAAGGAAATGAATTAATTGTAAAAGATGAAACCCAGATCGATACAAACGTTATTCTATCGGAGTCACAAACTATTAGTGATACCGACAGGTCAGCGCAATCAGTTATTGAATTTCCAGCCAATAAGAAGACACAAGTGGAACCAACTGGAGAAAGCGGAAGCAACGACATACCTTGTCCCTCTATTCAAAAGTTTGGAGAGTCAATTTCAACAAACATCTTGACGGATGCAACAACTGAAGCCAATAAAATTCTCACTGATAATAATGCAAAGTTATCCGAAGCTGACAACAGTAGCACTGAAACCAATAAGGTTTCAGGCTTGCCTGAAGAATCAATCCCAGGCTTGAAAGAACCAGAAATTGTTCCCTACGGATCTGGAATTTCACCTTATGAAATCGAAGTTGAGTTGTCATCTGATGAAACAAAGAAGCTCAATAGTATTTCTGAAACTGGAAATTTGTCCGAAGTAACAGATCTTGTTCAGAATGAAGTGACATCTGTTGAAAATAAGCCTGAAATACTTAAAAATGGTTCACAAGTGATTCCAGACTCTCATGATGTAGTTTCTGGTTCACATATTGATGAATCTGCAAATGTTGTGGAAACCCCAGATGACAAAACAACATCATTATTAGCTGCTCAGCTAACTGCTGATAAAGTTATTACCACAAGTTTGGCAGATGCGTATAGTAGCATACAAACTGACATCAAGCGTACTAATGAAAGTGTTCCCTTGGAGGTTTGGCATGAAACACTCGATCATGTATCTGATGATAGCTTCACTGATGCTATTGAAACTGACCAATTAAGAAATGAGTCTACAGCTGAGAAAGTAGCAAATGTTATTTGTGAGAATAGCATGACAGAAGCTTTACAAATTGTAGCTGACATCCAACCACCTAAAAGTCCTGAGGTTGAGGAAGCTGACGATTCTTGCATTTCCGAAGTATGGCATGAGGCACTTGATGAACTGAATGATGGAAAACCAATTACAGGCAACGACAGTGAAAATATCGTTACAACAAGCGATCCTGATGATACCACAAATAAATTAGGCTCAGTAGAGGAAGCAGGAAATTTGAAAATCCAATTCAGCAACGAAGCTTTGTACAGTGCTGCCAACCGCTTTGCTGATGAGCTTGTTGCTAGATGCATTGTCGATGCCTTTGGTTCACTGTCGGAAGTTTTATTGTTGTTGCTGAAAGACCGAGGCATAATGGTCGACACACAAGTGCAGAATTCAAGTGATACTACATCCCAACCAGCTGATGTTGATCTCGTTTCTACTGAAACCTTAGCATCTGATTTGGAGGAGTCAAACATAATTCTCTCAATTGCTAATAATAAGGAAAGTGCCCCGTCAACTCAGGTCACTGTTCAATTACCAAATGAGATAAGTGAAGTGACTAACGAATTTAAGATTGATACAAATGTTGTTGACCAAGAAGCAACACTACTATTTAATATAAACAAAGAACAAGATGAACAGATTTCATTGCACACTGAATTAAATGTTAATAACGTAGCAGAAAGTTTGGCTCAGAAGGTAATTGAGTTAGGAATTTCTGAAGCCAATAGTGGATCGGTTGAACTAACAAAGGACGCAGACATAGTGGATATCAAAGAAGGGTTGCAAGAAATTACAACTGTACAGCTTTTGGAGGAGACCACTTCCGAAACAGCATTAAATCAAATTGTAAGTAGTACAAATGAGGCAGAATGTGCATTGCAAACATCTGCAACAAATCAATGTGATTTAAATGCCATCCAAATGG